>BLSH010417935.1:1102291-1137856 GCA_018402905.1 Glandirana rugosa | reverse complement strand
CAACTTTTTCTTAGCGGTCTCGGCTTTAGACTGGGAACTCACATGAGTTTCGGTTTAACAATAGGTCCGGAACGACGTTCTTCCGGTCGTGGGCCCTATATCTCTTTCTCGCCCCCAAGGTTGGGGGGCGGATTTTGGTCCGTTATATTCGGAAGGTCTACGCTACTATATAGTTCCTTACGCATCGATTTCCTGCAACTTTTTCTTAGCGGTCTCGGCTTTAGACTGGGAACTCTTATGAGTTTCGGTTTAACGATAGATCCGGAACGACGTTCTTCCGGTCGTGGGCCCTATATCTCTTTCTCGCCCCCAAGGTTTGGGGGCGGAAAGTCCTTGTAGGATTTCATTCAGAATACAATTACAAATGTACACTAAATTCCCTAAAACCATTTACAGCATTGGGGGTTGAATAATTTTGAACACAACTGTATATTGCCTGGTGAGAGGCGGGGGTTTGGAACCCCCGCTCTTTCTCTATATCCCGGGTGCTGGCCTTCTTGCAGCAAGGCCTAGATAGCAATTTGGCTTTGAGTATTCTCAAGGGTCAGATTTCGGCTCTGGCGATTCTTTTTCAACGTCCTTTAGCTACGCATTCCTTGATATATCATCGCATCTGGAAGGCTTATATTGCCTGGTTTTAGGCGGGGGGTTGGAACCCCCGCTCTTTCTCTATATCCCGGGTGCTGGCCTTCTTGCAGCAAGGCCTGGATAACAATTTGGCTTTGAGTACACTCAAGGGTCAGATTTCGGCTCTGGCGATTCTTTTTCAACGTCCTTTAGCTACGTATCCTTTGATACGTACATTTGTACAGGGTGTACGTCATTTAGCTCCTCGGGTGCGGTCGCCGTTGGCACCGTGGGTTTTTAAATTTAGTACTTTTTGTACTGCAGAAACCACCATATGAGAAAATCAGGGATATTGCCTTACAATTGCTGTCACAACAGGTGCATTTTTTGGTGGCCACTACATCCGCTAGGCGGGTGTCTGAGTTGGCGGCTTTGTCATGTAGGGCTCCCTACTTGGTCCTTCATAAGGATAAGGCGGTGCTGCGCCCTTCCCCTTCATTCCTACCGAAGGTGGTTTCCTTTTTTCACATTAATGAGGACATTGTTCTCACTTCATTGTGTCCACAACCGTCTCATCCCAAGGAGATTGCTTTGCACTTTTTGGATGTAGTAAGGGCTCTGTGGGTGTATTTGTCGGTTACAGCTTCTTTTGGAAGTCTGATGCTTTGTTTGTACTGACGGAAGGACCATGCAAAGGTTTGGCGGCCTCGTCAGCTACTATATCCCATTGGACCAGACAGACGGTGACCCATGCATATATTGTTCGGGGCCAAGAACCCCTTTTTCCGGTCACGGCTCTTTCCACCAGGGTGATTAGCACTTCCTGGGCTTTCAGACACCAAGCCTCGGTGTCTCAGTGTGCTAGGTGGCTACATGGGCCTCGGTGCACACTTTTGTTAAATTTTTACAAGGTGATGTGTCAGCATCCGCGGATGCTGCTTCTGGCCGCAAAGTTTTGCAGGCGGTGATATAAGCGCGGCTGGCGCCTCCTGAGAGGATTCTGTTGGGTACAGTTGTTATTGTTTACCCACCCCTCTTGTTGGGCACTGCTTTGGGACGTCCCCATGTGTCATGAATAGAGGCTGCGTCTGTCAATGAAGTAAGAGAAAATAGGATTTTATTAAGAACTTACCGTAAAAACTTTTTCTCTGAGTTCATTGACAGACGCAGCCCCCACCCCTCTGTTGCGTTTTTACGGCTTGTTATGAACTGATATGCTATGCAGAGCTGGGGGGGTTATATGCTGAGTGAGGACGGCCCCCTGGGAGGGGTCAGCTTGCTTTTTTTCTTTTTGCCTAGTCTATTCTTAGTAGGATGTGCATAAACCCATGAGTCATGAATAGAGGCTGCGTCTGTCAATGAACTCAGAGAAAAAGATTTTACGGTAAGTTCTTAATAAAATCCTATTTTTCCTACGTATAATGTGACCATGGAGAATGAACATAGCCACCTTCTAACAGGAAATCAGAGATTTGGAGGAGGATGACCGCTATAGAAAGTTAGTTTTATGCATTAGGAATACATACTGGAATATCATTTTTAAACCACTTAAAGCGGTAGTAAACCCATCCATTTAACAGTTTAAAAAAACAGTTACATTTCCGGCACCAATAAAAGTGATCCCCACAGAGACCACAGGACCGCCCGCGGTTATAATAAATACTGGAGTTATGGCAGCTATCTGCTGCCATAACAACAGTATTTAACATCAAAGGACCGACGTATATGGAAGTGGTTAAACCAGAATTTAGGAAATTTAGGGTCACTTCAATAATATGGGATGTCTGCTCTTATGCTGTCAAGAACTTGAGATGGTTTCTTTTCAATGCCTAGCCTGGTGCATGCATCATTTAGAGTCTCTTGGAAGGCTGAGCTTTGCACAATCACTCCAGGAACACATTGATTTTTACTTTTAATACTGTCATTATTGTATGGCTATGTTTTTGGAACAAATAATTTCAACACAAAGAAATTGTAAATTGCCAATGACTCTCATAGCATGGCAGTAATTCACGCCCCTTCCAGACGGCGTGTACATACCTGTATGCCTGTGATGTGCTGTGTTTACCCAATGGGGATGCACAGGTGTTCCATTGAGGGCTATGTACGTGCACGAATGTCACATTGGGAGCAGCTGCTGTGTCCCATATAATAGCAAATAGACTGCCTATACACCTGTACATCCCCATGCGGATAGACATACGGTTATGTACGCCCCGTGTGAAAGAGACCTAAATGCTAACCTCTGTCAAGCCTTAAGCTGTTCCCATTCTATAATCCTCCAACTCATCCATAGCTGTAGCACAACCTAACTTCTCTTCTCATCTCTACGCCTTGCTCATTAATCCTCAGCCTAACCCCTAAATGTAACAGTAAAACTAAATTTAATTTTTAATGTATAAGAATAATCTTTTAATAGCCCTAATCATAACATTGATATTATTTTTGCTCTGAATACTGTATATATTATTTTATGGCACAGCAAAAATTGTAATAATAGAATATTGGTAGCAGACATGTTGCTTCTGGCTTTAGTAAATCAAGAAAAACGGAGGGCCAACATAATTTATCCTCCTACCATCACAACCACGATCCGAACTTTTTTCCTTGTGGCAAATCTGTTTTATAAACAGAACTTTGTGGATCTAGACATATGAGAAATCAGAATGTAGTTGTAATAATCTTATATGTCCCATTTTCATTAAATGCACAGTAAATTGTAAACTTCAATAGTTTTCTTTATTTTCTTTCTTTTCTAACCATGATCAATTTTCTGCATAATTTTATGGTATTCTAAAAGATATCACATTGGTTTGAGGCTTTTGTGTTTTGCTGAAGCTGCATTCTGTTAATTGTATTTAATAATTGCTTGCTTATTTGTTTTTCTATTATACAAATTCAATGGGGGGGCCCACTGCAAGGGTTAAATACTGGTTATGTCTGAGCGGTAAGGTACAGGCTGTGCTACTTACCTTTCATCCCTGCTACAACCTGCTTTGGTGCTCTGCTCCTTTGCCTGAAGCTTTAGTTTGTTGCAGCACCTGTTCTCATGTACAATGCAGAGACATTAACCCTGTATTATATGCTGTGAAGACTGGAGTGCTGCTGGAGTTGGTCGCAGCTTACAAAGCAGGGTGTTGGGGACCCTGCTGGAGTGAGGATTAAGGTAACTATTGACACCTTATTCATGCACCCTAGACAGAGTATTTAACCCTTGCAGTACGGGGTGTCCACTGCAAAGGTGGATTCTTTTATATACCAGGAGATAGTCTTGATTTTTTTTCTTTACATCATATATTTTTATGGTTTTTCATTTCATTTCCTGATTTAGGTATGAAGCCCTTTTCCCTGTGGCTCTTTCCTGCTTGATGTTTGTATGGATATTTCTAGAGCAAGAGGCATTAGTAAAGCACAACCTTTCTTTCAAACAAAAGGTAAACATTTTTAGCATTTTTTTATCATTTAAAGTCACATTTCATAACATGATCTTCAAAGCAAACCTGTACCTGCACTCTGTTCATGACATATTCCTGTCCTCTGCGTACTGTGTGTAGTGTACTCCTAACCCTTGTGCTTTGTGTGGTGTTATGTACTTCTGACCCTTACACTCTGTGCCTTACACGCAGGTGACCCTGTGCTCTATGCTTTTGTACTCCTGAACCCTCTGCATGATATACTCCTGACCCTTGCACTTTGTGCATTTTACACTACCTTCCCCTGTGCTCTGTTAGATATTTCTGTTCCCTGTGCTTTGTGTGTGTGCTTTTTTTCCCCAGTCCTTTTGCTCTGCATTTTTTTTACTTCTGACTTTTGCATTCTGTGCCTTAAATACTCCTGACCCCTGCTTTTTGCAGTTTTTGTACTCCTGTCCCCTGCGCCATGTGCCTTACATATTCCCATCCCCAATGCTGCTTTTTTTAACAGAAGGAATGTTTATTGAGACAAGTAAGCAATAGTTTACATGTGAATATCAGCAGATACAGTTAATAAATATATATCATTTCAGGATATCTTAACATTTATTATCCATTTCACACTTGTAAAATAACTGTCAAATCAGGAATGTAGCACATACTAATCCCCAATGCTTTTTACTACTGACCCCTGTTCTCTGTGTGTTATATACTCCTGGCCCCTACACTTTTTATGCTGTATTGTAAAGTATATACTCCTGACCAAAGTGTTTATTGTCTCAAAAGTCGCTGGTGGCTAAATAGTCCCCAACTTATTTAATGAAGTTCCCCTAAGTTTGGCACTCTGTCTATATTCTATGTGTAGAAAAGAATATGTAGTGGAAGAGTTTATTCTTTAAAAATTATTGTACTAACGTTTCTCTGTGTCTGTGGAAGTCTCGCTTGTGGCACAGTAATTAAAGCATAATTTGTGGGTACAAGCATCGTGGTAGCTGTGTATACAATGTGTAAGCTCAAGTTTTATTTGACCATAACTCTTTAAGCCTACCCCGCTGTTAACTCAAATTGTCTACGCCTGTCATTCACTGCAGTGTGCTATGTGCACCTCATCAGTGCTCCATTCAGGGTACCACAGGTCAGTCACGATCCTAGAAATGCCCCTGATTTATACTCAACAAATAAAAGTAACATAAGGTTGCTTAAGTACTCCATTCACAAAGCGTTTGGGGCCCTATTAACCTAAGGAGCTCAATATACAATAGCATTGTATAGCTCTGAAATAGGCAAATGATTCCCCCTCATCCTCAAAATATATGCACCTTTTTTTCTGGGGTGATCAGAACTCCAGCTTCAAACTAGAAGTTGGTGTATGACCCTGGTTCACACTATAACTTACATGTGAATCGCACAAGAACCGCACTGCATTCCTGTGCAAGTCACATCTGATTCAGCGCAGTGTGATTTAAACCCATTCATTTTGATGGGCTCAAATTGCACCACATCATATCAAAAATGTGCAGGAGCACAACATAACCGCATTGCATGGTCATTTTGTACCATGTGATCCAGTCGGGGCAAACTTTGTATTGAGACCCACGGCGGATTGCAAAGAAATATGAACATACACTATACTACCAAAAGTATTGGGACACCTGCCTTTACACACACATGAACTTTAATGGCAGCTAAGTCTTAGTCCGTAGGGTTCAATATTGAGTTGGCCCACCCTTTGCAGCTATAACAGCTTCAACTCTTCTGGGGGGGAAGGCTATCCACAAGGTTTAGGAGTGTGTCTATAGGAATGTTTGACCATTCTTCCAGAAGCGCATTTGTGAGGTCAGGCACTGATGTTGGACGAGAAGGCTTGGCTCACAGTCTCCGCTCTAGCTCACCCCAAAGGTGTTCTATGAGGTTGAGGTGCAGGCCAGTCAAGTTCCTCCACCCCAAACTCACTGATCCATGTCTTTATAGACATTACTCTGTGCACTGGTCCAAATCATTTGGTGGAGGGGGGGTTATGATGTGGGGTTGTTTTTCAGGGGTTGGGCTTGGCCCCTTAGTTCCAGTGAAGGGAACTCTTCAGGCATTAGCAAATCAAGACATTTTGCACAATTTCATGCTCCCAACTTTGTGGTAAAAATTTGGGAATGGCCCCTTGTTCCAAAATGACTGCACACCAGTTCACAAACAATGTCCATAAAGACATGGATGAGCGAGTTTGGGGTGGAGGAACTTGACTGGCCTGCACAGAGTCTTGACCTCAACCCTTTAGAACACCTTTGGGATGAATTAGAGTGGAGACTGTGAGCCAGGCCTTCTCATTCACATCAGTGCCTGACCTCACAAATGTGTTTCTGGAAGAATGGCCAAACATTCCCATAGACACACTACTAAACCTTGTGGACAGCCTTCCCAAAAGAGTTGAAGCTGTTATAGCTGCAAAGGGTGGGCCACCCCAATATTCAACCCTATGGACTAAGGGGTTTATTTACTAAAGGCAAATCCACTTTGCCCGCAAGTGCACTTGGAAGTGCAGTCACTGTAGATCCGAGGGGGACATGCAAGGAAAATAAAAAACAGCATTTCTGCTTGTACATGATTGTATGATAAAATCAGCAGAGCTTCCCCTGATTTCAGATCTTCTCCTCAGATTTACAGTGAGTGCACTTGTAGTGCAGAGTGGTTTTGCCTATAGTAAATCAACCCCTAAGACTGGGATGTCATTAAAGTTCATGTGCATGTAAAGGCAGGTGTCCCAATACTTTTGGTAATATAGTGTATGTACGTACCTAGGCTTAAGCTTTAATGGTTTGGGGTTTGAAGGGTGAATGAAAATATGTGTAATCTCTGCTGGGATCCTGCATGCACATCCCGGTATTACTTTTATTTACGGAAAGAGAACATTTAATCTAGATTGCATTTTTGTTCATGAATTGGACTAATCATAGTGATCCAGTCACTTCTTATGCCGCTGTCATATCGCAGGTGGTTTAGCAGCTTCTGTGCAAATGAAGCTGAATGATATCCACTTTGCTACAACCTCTCTAGGCAGTTGGATATAAGTGGGGGATCATGGAAGTTCCTACTTCTACAGTAATTACATGTGGACGCTCAAATTCACTACCAAAAACACAGAATTGTTAGGCACAGTTCTGTAAAATGTTCTATTTGTGGAAAAAAAGTCTACAAAACTCAGCCCATTATTACATTTCTGTCAATTTCCAGTGTGATAAACGTATGTCTCTAAAAAAGCTATTCTATAAGATTGGTTGTCAAAAATGAAAATTCTAGTTAGGTTATGGTTCCTCAGTTTGTTATAGGGATGTCAATGGAAGCATCTTCCTGTGTTGCGGTTTTGATTGCTAAAGATTATGGGTTTGTAATTTGTAATATTAAAAAAAAGGAGGTTGATTTTAGTCAGTATAAATGTAAACAAAGATTTCTCATATTTTATATTAAAATCGAATGCAGTGTGTTTTAACGTCAGCATTTCCTTCCCACATCTCCCAAATCTTTAGTAAAAAGCAATGTAGAGCTTCATTAGCAGAATGAAGCTATAGCAACATACCTTTTCATTTCCAATCAGTATCAAGCCGATAATTATTTAATTATCCTTGCTCCTGGAAAAAAACATTCACTGAATGTGAGCTTATCCAATCAGCTGCCCCAATGTCATACATACTTGGAGAAAAATAGAATTTATAATAATTAAAATAATGCATAAAACAAAACAGCAGTGGCAAACAGTGGTATGTAGCTTAGTTGTTGTTATGTCATTAAAAAATATCATGTTGTACTATTGGGAGGGATTTGAAGAACAGCTCACGCTGATAATTCTCCCACTGTTTGGAAACTGGTGATTTAAGTACACAGCAAATTACTACACAAATATCACCTTCAAGAAAGTCGATGCATGTGTTGACTGTGTGATTATTGGCTTTTTAGTCTTTGTTAAAGGTCACTTTATCAGAGAGGAAAGAGTGCTCAATACTACATGGTGCCTAACTTGCAGTAAGCCTAATGCCATGTGAAAATAAATAAGGATAAAAAGAGATGCCCTTCGTTTGCAAAACTGATATGTCTATACCTTCATGATGGTGAAATGCTCTGAGTTCTGTCTCTTCTCAGTGGAATATGATTAATTAGAATGTAGAATGCCCTACAGGTCTAAAGCTGACTCTAATGGTTAGTATGCAGATTGATAGCAGCATTCTGTTAGCTAGAGATCAATTCCCTAATGAGAAACAAAAATTTTATGCAGAGATTAGCAAATCCGAATGTGCAATAATGTTAGTTGTATACATGTTTCAAAATTTAGTGGCTAAGTGATTCTTAAAACATTACAAGCTTTTGGACCTACAGCATGTGACCCACAGGCATGCAAAACTTGGTCAATTGACTCTTAAAAGGCATTGTGTACATTTGCTTTTTTATTATTTAGGAAGTTCAAGTTTACATTATTGGAGTTGGAGAGTTATCACTATTTAGCTTGTAGCATCTCATTAAAACTGTGATTAGGTCTTTAAAGCCTACATTTATTTTTATTTTTTTTAATCAGCGCAAGGGATGGTACTTACATGCAATATGTCCCTTGTGCTGGTGCCTGCTATCTTTGTTAAAATTGTCAGTCCTCCCATACCCTCGCAGTGCTAATCTTCTAGTGCTGCAGGGATTTATTCAGCCAATGGAGTTGTCTTAGGCACTTGTCGAGAGTGTGGACTATGCACGCCCTTTCTGTCCTCCTTCCCCATTCATAGAAGTTGTACTATAGCTCTATGAATGAAGAGGGAAGACCTGTCATTCATCCGCCTATCATCCATTAATAGAATGCTTATTTAATGAGTAGGCCATGAGGGCTGAGCTTTCAGAGCTAATTTTAGTTTATAAGAACCACTGGGCACCATTATTAAGCCTCTTTTTCCACTGATGGCCACAGAAAGGGTTGTATTGCTGAGAGACTGATTGCTGCATCACTAGATGGAGCATCGTGCGCGCACACTGCACTCTTCTCTGATGTCAGCGCCGAAGCCCCATCCCTAAGCGTTTCATCCACTATTACTATGTAATATTACTATGCTTAATAAATATTAAATGTTATGGTAAAGCACTATAATTCCTCTTGTCACTTTTTCTTTGGGATACATTTGAATGTATGTTGGGGCTGTGATTTGGCATGAGTCCACCAGGGGCTGATACCATCTAACATTTGGAGGTATTGATACCGGCCTTAAGTTGATGAGCTTGAGAGTTAGCATTTTTGGCGAGGATATGCCTGGTTTCTTGTTGGGCTCATTCTCTGTTTAGGCGCTACTAATCATCCTATCATTTGGGGGACAGTCTTTCTGGTAAGCTGATAGAGTTTGTATGTGGTGACAGAACACTGGTGTGTAAAATGGAACATTTTTAGTTGTGTGGACTTTTTTGTGGAGTTTGTATGTGCACTGGTTTGTTTCTGGGCCCTGTTATCACTGCACAGTGATTAATACAGTATCTCACAAAAGTGAGTACACCCCTCACATTTTTGTCAATATTTTATTATATATTTTCATGTGACAACACTGAAGAAATGACACTTTGCTATAATGTAAAGTAGTGAGTGTACAGCTTGTATAACAGTGTACATTTTCTGTCCCCTCAAAATAACTCAACACACAGCCACATGTCTAAATCGTTGGCAACAAAAGTGAGTACACCCCTAAGTATAAATGTCATAATTGGGCCCAATTAGCCATTTTACCTCCCCAGTGTCATGTGACTCATTAGTGTTACAAGGTCTCTGGTGTGAATGGGGAGCAGGTGTGTTAAATTTTGTGTTATCACGCTCATCCTGGTCACTGGAAGTTCAACATGGCACCTCATGGCAAAGAACTCTGAGGATCTGGAAAAAAAATTGTTGCTCTACATAAAGATGCCCTAGGATATAAGAAGATTGCCAAGACCCTGCAACTGAGCTGCTGCACGGTAGCCAAGACCATACGGTGGTTTAACAGGACAAGGTCCACTCAGAACAGGCCTCGCCATGGTCGACCAAAGAAGCTGAGTACACATACTCTGTGTCATATCCAGTGGTTGTCTTTGTGAAATAGACATATGAGTGCTGCCAGCATTGCTGCAGAGGTTGAAGGGGTGGGGGATCAGCCTGTCAGACCATACGCCGCACACTGCATATGAGAGACACTAGAACCATAGCTCCATTTTTCCCCCCTCAAATATGTCCCCAACACTGCATATCTAGGAAAGAGGTCCTCTGTCTGTATTTTGTTGCGGTTTATGTACTTGCTGAGGGAGATTTCTTTCTGTCCCATTGATCAAAGGGTGTCAGGTAAGCAGGAAGTGAGAAGGAAATCCCCACAATAGGGGACCCAGATGATGATGAAATCTGACAGAGGTTCTAATGCTTAAAGTTTTCCGATTGTTTCCACTGCAGATTTTCCTGTTTTACCTCTGCTTTGTTGGTTACAATGATTGAGTAGTACTCTCCCTAATGGAAACAAAATCCTTTCTTTTATCAAGAGAGGTATGGACTCAAGAGAGAGAGACATAATTTCGCTCCTGTACAAATCATTAGTAAGACCTCATCTGGAATATGCAGTTCAGTTTTGGGCACCAGTTCTCAAAAAGGATATTGGGGAACTGGAGAAAGTGTAGAGAAGGGCAACCAAACTAATAAGAGGCATGCAGGAGCTCAGCTATGAGGAAAGATTACAGGAACTGAATTTATTCTCTCTTGAGAAGAGGAGATTAAGGGGGGATATGATCAACATGTACAAATACATAAGTGGTCTATATAGTGAACTTGGTGTTGAGTTACTCACTTTAAAGTCATCACAAAGGACAAGGGGGCACTCTTTATGTCTAGAGGAAAAAAGATTTAATCTCCAAATATGGAAAGGTTTCTTCACAGTTAGAGCTGTGAAAATAGGAATAGACTATCTCCAGAGGTGGTTTTGGCCAGCACGGTAGATTGCTTTAAAAAAGGCCTGTATTCTTTCCTTAATGTAAATAATATAACTGGGTATTAAGATTTTTAGGTAAATTTGATCCAGGGAAAATCTGATTGCCTCTCAGGGGATCAGGAAGTAATTTTTTCCCCCGCTATAGCAGATTGGATCATGCTTTGCTGGAGTTTTTGTGCCTTCCTCTGGATCAACTGTGGGTGAAGAATTGTATATGATATTGTATGGTTTTATATAATTTTTCTATTTTTTTTTTAACTGGATGGACTTGTCTTTTTTCAATCTGACTAACTATGTAACTTCATCAAATTGATCTGCATGGCTGTCGTCCCATAAGGAAGCCTGTTCTAAAGATGATGCACAAGAAAGACCGCAAACAGTTTGCTGAAGACACGTAGACTAAGGACATGGATTACTGGAACCATGACCTGTGGTCTGAGGAGACCAAAATAAACTTATTTGGTTCAGATGGTGTCAAGCGTGGGTAGCGGCAACCAGGTGAGGAGTACAAAGACAAGTGTGTCTTGCCTACAGTCAAGTATGGTGGTGCGATTGTCATGGTCTGGGGCTGCATGAGTGCTGCCAGTACTGGGTAGTTACAGTTCGTTGAGGGAACCAGGAATGCCAACATGTACTGTGACACACTGAAGCAGAGCATGATCTTCTCCCTTTGGAGACTGGGCCGCAGGGCAGTATTCCATCATGATAACGACCCTGAACACACCTCCAAGATGACCACTGCCTTGCTAAAGAAGCTGCGGGTAAAGGTGATGGATTGGCCAAGCATGTCTCCAGACATAAACCCAATTGAGCATCTGTGGGGCATCCTCGGAAGGTGGAAGAGCACAAGGTCAACATCCACCAGCTCCGTGATGTCATCATGGAGAAGTTGAAGAGGACTCCAGTGGCAACCTGTGAAGCTCTGGTGAACTCCATGCCCAAGAGGGTTAAGGCAGTGCTGGAAAATAATGGTGGCCACGCAAAATATTGACACTTTGGGCCCAATTTGGACATTTTCTCTTAGGGGTGTACTCACTTTTGTTGCCAGCGGTTTAGACATTAATGGCTGTGTGTTGAGTTATTTTGAGGGAACAGCAAATTTACACTTATACAAGCTGTACACTCGCTACTTTACATTGTAGCAAAGTGTAATTTCTTCAGTGTTGTCCCTTGTAAATATATAATAAAATATTTACAAAAATGTGAGGGGTGTACTCACTTTTGTGAGATACTGTGTCTACCATCAGGTCTCAAAATTGCTAGCCAGGCCTTAAGAGTTACTCGACACCAGTTGCCCTAACCAACCCCTACCCTGCTCCTCCCCTAAACAGACCCTCAAAAATGATCTCATGAAATAACGCTGTTAAATGTTTTATGCAGAATTAAGCTACAAAAATAAATATTAACAACAACAATTTTAACTATATTAACATAAAGCATATGAGTGCCCATCAGTGTAGTCTCATTAGTACCCATCAGTGCAGCATATCAGTGCTGCCTTGGTTCAGCCTCATCCGTGCAGCCCCATCAGTGCCCATCAGTGCAGCATATCAGTGCTGCCTTAGTGCAGCCTCATGAGTGTCCATCAGTGCAGTTTATCAGTGACAATCCGTGCCATCTCATCAGTGGGCATCAGTGCAGCATAGCAGGGCCCATCAGTGCAGCATATCAGTGATGCCTTATCAGTGCCGCCTCATCAGTGCCCATCAGTTTAACATATCAGTGCAGCCTCATCAGTGCAGCATATCGGTGCCCATCAGTGCTGCCTTATCAGTGCAGCTTACCAGTGCTGCCTTATCAGTGCCCATTAGTGCAGCCTTTTCAGTGCCCATCAATGCAGCATATCAGTGCCCATCAATGCAGCCTATCAGCGTCCATAAGTGCAGCCTCATCAAGTGCCCATCAATGCAGCAGGGATCACAGGGAGGATTGCCTGCCGGATCACACAGAGTGGGGATCTCCCGCTGTGACACAGCTTGCATATGAAAAGCCGGCTGCTGTCAAACAAAGTCCTGCCTTCTGCACCGGTATTGGACCAGTGTTGTTGTCTATCATAGAAGTCGGTTCAGGAGGCGGGACTTTGACAGCAGCTGGCGTTTCATATACAAGCTGTGTCACAATGGGAGTTCCCCGCTCTGTGTCATCTGGCCTGCAATCCTCCTGACAGTTTCCTCGCTCATTGCTTCTGGCATAAGTGATCAGCCAGGAAACTGTCAGCCCAGTCTGCCCATGTTGCACACTCACCCTTAACTAATTTCTACTTGCTAAATGTGAGCAGGCTAGTGGAAATTTTGGGAGCTGCTGTATACCTATAAGTGATAATTGCATTTGTCCCACATAATTTAAAGTTACAGCACAACTATATCTGTTTATGATTCCTTCACTTTGCTGTGGGTCCACAGTACTTCTAATTTGTAGCAATTACATTTGGTCTATCTTCAATATGCCATGTATTCACCAAGGTTCTAGCCCCTGTGCTTGCCTTGCTAAGCTCCTGGACCAAGAAAAACTTCAAACGTTGGCTCCCAGACTGGGAATCTTCAGTCTAGGAGATTACGCGTCAATTCTGCATGCAGCTCCTGGGACTGATGGTAGCCTCTTTAAGGGCAGTCCTGTTTGCTCAGTTTCTAGATCCCTACCCTATTTCCTGCCATCGCTGGACAAATTGGTTCAGTCTCTAGACAAATCAATTTACCTAACACAAAGCACTAGGTTGTCTTTGGTCTGGTGGCTCAGGAATCCAGTTCTGGATTAGGGAGATCCTTCCTTCCAATGTCTTGGAAGAGCATCACAACCTGACAGACTGGGGAGAAGTCCTAGAAGCCTTATTGCCGCAGGAAACTTGGATCCTGGAGGAATCCTATCTCCCACTCAAAATGCTGGAACTTTAAGTGATTTGGTTGTCCCTACGGTGCTGGACATCTCAGCTGGAGGGCCTTCCAATCAGGATCCAGGCAGACAGTGAAAGGATTCTGTCAAGGGCCTTGTCTGCAGTTTATAATCCAGTTGTGTACTGGTCGTTAGAATACCTCAGTTGGTAGCATCTGGAAATAGGGGAATAATCTTTAAACCCAGAAATGTTCCTGATCCTGTGTCCTGGATGTGGACCTCCTGCTCTCCAGAATCAAGAACAAATTTGACAGCTTTGTCTCCATATGCAGAGATCCTCTGGCAAAATCAGTGGATGCTCTGGTGGCTCAGTGGGATCAGTAGAACCTGATCTATGCATTTGTTCCCCTGAAACTCCTTCCTCATCTTCTCTGCAGAATCGGGATGAGGCCATTCTGGTGATCCTCACAGCTCTGGATTGGACTGGGGTTGTGGTACTGTCCTGACAGTCACTCTGCGGGCTCTTCAGGATGCACCAAGGATTTGTTTACCACTCTGCTTTAGGGTGTTTTGGCTTTAATGGCATGGCTGTTGTAGCACAGGTCTTTATGGACAAGGACCTCTCCAATTTGGTGATCCTTATGCTGTTAAAAACCAACAACCCTGGCTTTTAAACTTCCTGCAAAGTCTACCTTTGCACATGGAAGGCATACCTAACTTGGTGCAAGTAAAGAAACATCAGAAAATAATAAATAGGATGGATACTGGACTTATTGCAATCAGGCCTGTATCAGTTATTGACCCAAGTGCCAAAGGGTCAGACCGTGCTGGAGATCTTGTTCCAGAGACTGCGATCCTTCCTTTCTTTGATTAGATCCTTTGTGCAGGGTGTTTTTCCCTATATGCCCACCTATGTTTCCATAACATTTGAATTTAGTTCTCTCAACACTCGACGGTGGCTTTTGAGCCTATCAGGGATTTTCCCCTTTCTAGTCTCAATCACACGGTTGCTATGCTTGTCATCATCAACTCAGCAAGGCTGTGTCTGAACTGGTGACTTTGTGCTATAAAAATCATTTTCTGGTCTTACTTAAGGACAAGATGTAGCCTCCTTCCTTCCAAAGTTGGTTTTAGAGCTCAACTAGGATCTTATGCTTCCGTTCCCCTGTCTGGTTCCAGTATATCAGCAGAAGAGTTTTCTTAATTGTCTGGATATAATTCATATTGTGAATGTCTACCTTACAGCCATTGCTTCCATTGTCATCCCTGATGGCCTCTGTAAAGGGGAACCAGCTTTTTAGTTAAACCATTTCTCCAGGGCTCAGACAAATCATAATTCAAGCTTATGTTATTTAGGATTGGATACCTCCCTTTCTTGTCAAGGCATGCTCTACTAGATCTGTGAGTGTTTCTGGGCAAACAGCAACTGTGTCCTGGATTTGCAAGGCTGGCACCTGCTCTTCTGTTCATATGTCCTCTATGTTTTACTATGTGGGTGGTGCAGGCTTCATCTGATGCCAGCTTCAGGTGTAAGGTCCTTCATAGGCAATTCTTTGAACTGCAGGCAGTCCTGAGTTTTTTTTCTGTTATTTTTAGCTGGGCATGTTAGCATTTTGTTTGCTGTGTTACCCACCCTCTCATTTGCACTGCTCTTGAATACCTTCATTTTCTTTGAATCTTGTGTCTCTTAATAAACGAAAAAGAGAACTGGATTTTTGCAGTCACCTAAAAATTAATTTCTTGAAATGTCATTGAGGAACACAAGATCTACCCCTCTATGTTATGGATTTGCTCTTGGCACTGCTTGTTCCAAAAAAGAGGCATGTTGGGAGTGGGAGGGGTTATACTAGGCTAATTACTGATTTTATGTTTCACAATGTCATAATCCTCCTGTAAGTAGCAATATAAGCCACTTTTCACTGAACCCTGTGTCACTCAATAAACTTCCAAGGAAAGGATTTTACAATGAGTGCAAAAATTCAGTTTTGTGTGTGTGCATGCTCATTTTTTGCATTTTGCTTGCACACCTTCATAAACAGACCCTCATAGTTCTGCAGCATGTCCACAATGTACATTGCTCACTTAAAAAAAGGCAGCAGTGATATTGGCTATGTGTGGTATGTGACAATCATTTAAATGTTGTGATTACTTTTTGAAGGGTTTTTAATGTTATTAATTTATTATATTAGCTTTTTAATGTAGAACTCCTGCTTCCTGTTGTGTCACCTGTATAGGAAGAGGTGGGGAATTTTCTCAGTTGGGCCAAAAAATCCTTACTTAGAAATAAGACAGGGCTGCCACGACAGAACGTTGAAGTCCAAAAGAGTTTATTATAACAATCAACAGATCACTTGGGGAGCACAGGGGAAGTGAGCATCAGTGGGCTAGGCATTATTTTTACAAGAAAATGTATAAAGTGACAATTTTTCTTTAAATATATTGGCTTTTTAGCCATAGTAAATGTATACAAATGTTTTATGTCCTAGAAACATAATGTGTGACATACCATGGACATATTCTGTTTTATTTTATTAAGATTAGGGTACTAAGGTCATGAATAAAAAGTCTCAGACAGCTAAAAAAAAAAACAAAAAAAACAAACATTTTGCATATTTCTAAAGCTGTCTCTGTACTATGCAGATGTAAAGCAGTCTTTTTTCCCAGTTGAATTCTGGCCAGCCATGTGACAGCACAAGATGCTTTTTAGAATATATGAGCGAACACTGATAACATACAGCTTATTTTTTTTTTTTTTTTTTTTTTTTTTTTTTACAGTGATCCTGGCAAAAGTTTTTACACTGCACATTTAAAGAAATAAAAGCAGGACTTGTAAATTCCATATGCACAGAAATGCTGGGCTTTTTATCATCATAAATGGTTTTGCCTTTCCAAAGCTTCTAATCACGACAGGCCTGTTTTTCAGTGCAGTCACAGAAGTGAAATTGACGAGACATGCAGTATCATTTAGCATTAGTAGTTATGGCCAGAAAACAATCACCATTTTACTCCAGCATACACTGTTCCAATCTTTTCCTGTGTTACGTTTTTACATAATATTCCAATTTCCATTGCCGTTATGCTGTTGCATTATCTTTGTGCTGTTGTACTATTTGTCGTGGTATAAAAGTCGCTCTGGGGTACGGTGAAGGGAAAATGAGCAGCATAGACCAAAGCTATACTCCAAAATTATTAGCAAAAAAATCACATGACCATGTGCCTATTGTCAAGATCACAATATTATAGAGGTGTCTAAAATGAAGTACAAGTGACCTTTTCTTTTTAAATTCATGCTAAGTAGAGGTGAGCCTGAGGTTGCCTGAACTGAGGAGCCTTTGGATATTTCTTACCACTTCTCTTCTGCACTAGACCCCCTTTCCCATTTACAAGGACATGGGTCCCCTGCTGTCACCTAAACCAATAGCATGAATTTTAATAAGTAAATAGTGCCACAAATCCTTGATATTTCCCACTGGCTATACAAGAAAATCATGAATATCAATGCAAGGAATTAGATTCCTGCAATATTGTATTACTACTCATTGTCCTTTAAGTGTGTCCAGAATCCTAACCCATAGTTCTTCATACTGTCATTAATTTAAATAGCATATCCTATTGGTTTTACTGCTCTAACATTTTCAGTGAAAGGGAGAGAGCTACACCTATGCCTCTTGATGTGAAGCCCTTGCTTAGTTTTGACGCAAACTGAGAAGGGGTCACTAAATGGAAGATATAGGAGAGGTAAACAGACAGTACATTTAAAACATAAGTAAAAAGCAGTAGAACATTTTTATTTTGGTATGTCTGTTTAAGGTGCATCTCCAGCATTTTGCTAAGTCTTATAACGTGGACACCTTTTCCACTACCTAAAAGGGGATTTCTCCTCACTTTACTGTTGTTTTTCTTGTCTTGAAGGGAAATCTCCCCAATGGGACATGGCAAGAAATAAAGAAAAATATTTGTGTGCTGGCTATTTAGATGGAAAAAAAAAAGTGAGTGTACAGATTGTATAACAGTGTACATTTGCTGTCCCCTCAAAATAACTCTACACAAAGCCATTAATGTCCAAACCGTGGGTTTAAGTTGGTCTAAGTGAAAATGTCCGAATTGGGCCCAATTAGCCATTTTCCCTCCCCAATGTCATGTGGCTCATTAGTGTTACAATGTCTCACGTGTGAATGGGGAGCAGGTGTGTTAAATTTGGTGTTATTGCTCTCACTCTCTCATACTGGTCACTGGAGGTTCAACATGGCACCTCATGGCAAAGAACTCTCTGAGAATCTGAAAAAAAGAATTGTTGCTCTACATAAAGATGGCCTAGGCTATAAGAAGATTGCCAAGACCCTGAAACTGAGCTGCAGCACCGTGGCCAAGACCGTACAGCAGTTTAACAAGACAGGTTCCACTCAGAACAGGCCTCGCCATGGTTGACCAAAGTAGTTGAGTGTGCGTGCTCAGCGTCATATCCAGAAGTTGTCTTTGGGAAATAGACGTATGAGTGCTGCCAGCATTGCTGCAGAGGTTCAAGGGGTGGTGGGTCAGCCCGTCAGTGCTCAGACCATACGGCGCACACTGCATCAAATTGGTCTGCTTGGCTGTTGTCCCAGAAGGAAGCCTCTTCTAAAGATGATGCACAAGAAAGCCTGCAAACAGTTTGCTGAAGACAAGCAGACTAAGGACATGGATTCCTGGAACCATGTCCTGTGGTCAGATGAGACCAAGATAAACTTATTTGGTTCAGATGGTGTCAAGCGTGTGTGGCGGCAACCAGGTGAGGAGTACAAAGACCAGTCTGTCTTGCCTACAATCAAGCATGGTGATGGGAGTGTCCTGGTCTGGGGCTGCTTGAGTGCTGCCACACTGGGGATCTACAGTTCATTGAGGGAACCATAAATACCAGCATGTACTGTGAAATACTGAAGCAGAGCATGATCCCTTCCGAGACAGGGCCGCAGGGCAGTATTCCAACATGATAACGACCCCAAACACACCTCCAAGACGACCACTGCCTTGCTAAAGAAGCTGAGGATAAAGGTGATGGGCTAGCCAAGCATGTCTCCAGACCTAAACCCTATTGAGCATCTGTGGGGCATCCTCATACGGAAGGTGGAGGAGCGCAAGGTCTCTAACATCCACCAGCTCTGTGATGTCATCATGGAGGAGTGGAAGAGTACTCCAGTGGCAGCCTGTGAAGCTCTAGTGGGATTCCATGCCCAGGAGGGTTAAGGCAGAGCTGGAAAATTATGGTCGCCACACAAAATATTGATACTTTGAGCCAATTTGTGTATTTTCACTTAGGGGTGTACTCACTTTTGTTGCCCACGGTTTAGACATTAATGGCTGTGTGTTGAGTTATTTTGAGAGGATAGCAAATTTACACTGTTATACAAGCTGTACACTCACTACTTTACATTGTAGCAAAGTGTCATTTCTTAAGTGTTGTCACATGAAAAGATATAATAAAATATTTACAAAAATGTGAGGGGTGTACTCACTTTTGTGAGATACTTTGTGTGTGTATATATATATATATATATACATATACAGTATCTCACAAAAGTGAGTACATTCCTCACATTTTTGTAAATATTTTATTCTATCTTTTCATGTAACAACACTGAAGAATAGACACTTTACTACAATGTAGAGTAGTGAGTGTACAGCTTTTATAACCCTATACATTTGCTGTACCCTCAAAATAACTCAGCACACAACCATTAATGTCTAAACCACTGGCCACAAAAGTGAGTACACCCCTAAGTGAAAATGTCCAAATTGGGCCCAATTAACCATTTTATTTCCCCGGTGTCATGTGACTTGTTAGGTCTCTGGTGTGAGGTTCACTCAGAACAGACCTCACCATGGTTGACCAAAGAAGTTGAGTGCACATGCTCAGCGTCATACCCAGAGGTTGTCTTTGGGAAATAGACGTATGAGTGCTGCCAGCATTGCTGCAGAGGTTGAAGGGGTGGGGGGGTCAACCTGTCAGTGCTCAGGTCATACGCCGCACACTGCATAAAATTGGTCTGCATGGCTGTCATCCCAGAAGGAAGCCTCTTCTAAAGATGACGCACAAGAAAGCCCACAAACAGTTTGCTGAAGACAAGCAGACTAAGGACATGGATTACTGGAACCATGTCCTGTAGTCTGATGAGACCAAGATAAATTCATTTGCTTCAGATGGTGTCAAGCGTGTGTGGGGGCAACCAGGTGAGGAGTACAAAGACAAGTGTATAATGCACAGGCCGCGCTAATAATTGATCAATAGACAGTCTCTATGAGGTTACTAGGGATCAGCACCCATGTCTTCTCACATTTTCTTTAGCATTAATACCACCAAGGTGTCGCATGCATCAAGCGTGATCCACCACCAGTAAGGTTGTAGGCTTACCAGATATAAGGAATTACAGCGCAAGACAATAGTGTCAGAAATAATCTCGCTTCCTCTGTAATCCTTGATAACAGCAAACTCCACAGGTATGGCTCCAAAGATCTTTCCTTCTCCCACCGGGATGTAGGCTAGGTAGTTACCCCAATCCAGCTCATAGAAAATAAGGAGCGGACATAGCACAATACCGTTTTGACAGTTTATTGTAAAAATTAATTAAGAACAACTCACATGTATTAAGCTGATCTCGTGCACACAAGCCGGCATAAAAACAAATTGGAGGGCGTGCTGACGTCACCATTTGTTTTTATGCCGGCTTGTGTGCACGGCCTGTGCATGATATATATTGGACAATACTGTGGATTGAGTATTTGGCTGCAGCTTTTTTTGAGTTAGCGCAGTGTTTTTCTGTTTAATACAAAGACAAGTGTGTCTTGCCTACAGTCGAACATGGTGGTGGGAGTGTCGGAGTCTGGGGCTGCATGAGTGCTGCCGGCACTGGGGAGCTACAGTTCATTGAGGAAACCATGAATGCCAACATGTACTGTGACATACTGAAGCAGAGCATGATCCCCTCCCTTCGGAGACTGGGCCGCAGGGCAGGATTCCAACATGATAACGACCCCAAACACACCTTCAAGATGACCACTGCCTTGCTAAAGAAGCGGATCGTAAAGGAGATGGGCCGGCCAAGCATGTGTCCAGACCTAAACCCTATTGAGCATCTGTGGGACATCCTTAAACGGGAGGTGGAGGAGTGCAAGGTCAGAAAAGGGACCATACCAGGCAGCATGCCCTCAACATGGGGGGGAGGGCGAGTGCTTTAGGGTAGGGAACTCTGCTGAGAACTGATGACTCATCGGTTGTTAAGGACGCGGCGGTCGGCTTCCTGGCCCCCTCCTTAGCAACCGGCTATATGCAGTGTGTTTAATGGGTTAAAAAAAAAGGATTCAAAATGGATGTCAGCGGATTGTATGTAAGCTGATCGTACGCTGACATCCATTTTTCGTCCGCCCTGTTGTTTTTTACAGAAGAAAAATAGGGTTTTATTCTGTCTTAAAAAACGGAGCTGAGCAGAGACGGATGTCAGCGGAGGATCATCTGCTAACGTCCACTATCCCATAAAGATACATATATGTCTGTTTTTCATCCATCAATGGATGGAGGAAAAATGGACATACGGAATGCCCATGTAAAAGGACCCTAAGCGATGCCTTTTTTTTTTCTTTTTTAGACAGCAGTCAGCTGTGAGCAGATAACTATGCATAGAACCTAGGAAAATGTTTTGTAAGGGCTTGTTACACTTGCTTCAAAACATGGCTTTTGACAGGCTTTGTTAAAGCTCTCTGAATGCCAGTCAAAGCTCCTGTCACTAAATAAAATGGTTAGTTTGCAGTCCTGTTTACACCTTGCTTTTGCTTGGTGCTTCGATGGGACTTCGATGAGGCTTCTGTGGGGCTTCAATGAGGTTTTGGGGGGCTTCAGTGGGGCTTGGTGAGGCTTTGTGGGGCTTCAATGAGGCTTCGTTGGGGCTTAAAGCAAGCTTTGCCATAGACTTCTATGGAGGCTTTGAAGACACTTTAAAGCACCACTAAAGCTACATGGGGTATAATTTTTGAAGCAAAGCCAGAGCAAAGCAAAGCAAAATCAGGTGTAAACAGGACTGTAAGCTAACCATTTTATTTAGTGACAGGAGCCTTAACAAAATATGTCCAAAGCCTTTTGGAAGCAAGTGTAAACTAGCCGTTAATGTGCGTTGAAGTCAAAGCAAGTGTAAATGAGCCCCTAAGATCGCGAGGGGGGAAGAATCGTGATCTGCAAGCCCCTTCCTATTATGCAGCCATAACACACAGTTAAGTGTTTGTTGAAAACGAAGCCTCTAAATACCTTTTTTCAGATCTCTTCAGTCTGGTCACATGACTCCCTGCCGCTCCCCTACTCTGACCCACAGCTTCAATGGGAGGGGCGGAGATCTCCCTCTGACGTGAGCCGGGGAGGTCACGTGACCGCGGTGCGGCCCGCTCAGCCACTCCCATCACGTGACTGACCTGAAAAGATCTGAAAAGGGTATTTACATGCTTTGTTTTCAACAACACTTGTGTGTAATGTCTGCATAAAAGAGTGGGGCTGGCAGTGAATTTTTTTAACAGTTTTCTTTGCTACTCATTGTGGCAGGAGGGGGGCGGAGACGGCTCATACACACAGGAGTTGACAGGCAGGGAAATAGGGGGAGAGAGCAGATCTGTGGATGATGGAGGGACGTAAACTGACCGTGGACCATGGTAACCAGCGCTCAGCAGCCATGTTTACCGTTGTCAGTACACAGAGGGAGACATAGGAACAGGCAGGATCAACCAGGTTTTTTACAGTTTAGAGAGCGGCAGGTTAGACAGCATAAGCACTGTGCTGTTCAATCTACTGTAAGGGAACAGGAGCTCTTTTTTTTTTTTTTTTTTTTTTTTTAAGGTTACAACCACTTTAACTTTTTATTTTAAAATGATTGACTCTGGATAACCATCATACAAATTAGTGAACTGCTGCATTAACAAATACTCTTTTTTAAGGGACAATTTGTCTTTATATCAGATTTGTATCTTTGACTTTAAGGCCTCATACACACGGGCGTTTGCAAAAAAATAAGCAAAACGCCAGGCCTGACGTCAGGGAAAAAATTGCCGTTTTTCTCGGCGTTTTGCATTGAAGTCAATGCACGTTTTTTCACGCTAGCTTTCAGCGGCGATTTCTGCCTCTATTCAAAATCAATGGTTCCCTATGGGAGCCCATTGATTTGAATAGAAGCCGCACCAGAGGTCGGATTACGGTGATCCGACTTGCGGCGCGACTTGTGTGCTAGGTGTCTTAAAGGGGAACCCCCGCAAAAAATTTGTCACATCCTGGGGCGGGGCTGTGATGTGATGGCCCGCCCCAGGATGTGACATCATGAGGGTGGGGCTCATGATGATGTCGTCTTGTGGCCCCGCCCCATGCCAATATAAGGCAACCATGCAGCACGGATCCGGCATTCGAGTGGAAGAGAGCAACGAGTCAACATCTCCAGAAGAAGAAGAAGAAGGAGGAGGAGAAGAAGCAGTGGCGGGAGAAGCTAGTCGGGGAGACAGCGGCAAAAGAGCAGAAGACCCCTCATAAGACAGAAGACCCCGCAAAAGAGCCGAAGAAAGAAGACGAGGGAGAAGAGAGGGGAGAAGATGCCGGAGCGGATTTAATAAAATATTTTAAACTGCTGTGTAGTGTGGTTTTTTTGTACACTTTTTTTTCCCCCAGGTAAATGGGTAGGGGTACGATGTACCCCATGCTCATTTACATAGGGTGGGGGACCCTGCATCTGGGGGCCCCCTTATTAAAGGGGGCTTCCAGATTCCAATAAGCCCGCAGACCCCGACAACCAACGGCCAGGGTTGTCGGGAAGAGGCTCTTGTCCCCATCAACATGGGGACAAGGTGCTTTGGGGTGGGGGGCGCAGCGCCCCCCCTGCCCCAAAGCACCCATACTCCCCATGTTGAGGGCATGCGGCCTGGTACGGGGCAGGAGAGGGGGGCGCTTGCTCATCCCCACCCCCTTTCCTGGCCTGCCAGGCCACGTGCTCGGATAAGGGTCTGGTATGGATTTTGGGGGGGACCATAAGCCGTTTTTTTTGGCGTGGGGGCTCCTCTTAAAATCCATGCCAGATCGAAGAGCCTGGTATGCTCTTCGGGGGGGAACCCCACCCACATTTTTGCGGGGGTTCCCCTTTAAGACACCTAGCACACAAGTCGTGCCGCAAGTCGGATCACCGTGATCCGACTTCTGGTGCGGCTTCTATTCAAATCAATGGGCTCCCATAGGGAACCATTGATTTTGAATAGAACGTCTGACGAGGCTTAACGCTGTGTATACAACGTTAAGCAACGTTATTGAGCATTTTGCCGGCTCGGCTTCAAAAACGCCATGACGCTGCAACTTCAGAACGCGCTGGCCGTGGGTTCTAGCTACAGCTCGCTAATGCCGACGCCCTCTACTGCTCAAAAACGTCAGCGTTTTAGAGGGCCATTGAATAACATGGAGAGCAGCAAAAAACGCCCAAAAACGTGGCATTACAAAACGCCCATTTGTATGAGGGCTTAGTGACCTGTTTAGGTCAGTGAGGAGAACCCATGTTCATTTTTTTAGATATTTTTGTATAGGACATGCCACTTTTCTCAGTGTAGTATTGCAATTTTACTTAAAACTACTTGTAACCATGTTACAAGGTAAAATATGATACTGTGGAAATAATTGTATACTTGTTCATGAACCATAGAAGCACTTTAAAATAAGTTATTAGTCCCTAAAAGCATGGGCAGCTGATTCAGAAGCTACATAGTACAAATCTACACACAATGACATTATCGGACAAATAATCGTCTGTTTTTTGGGGGGTGTTTTACATGCTAGTTTCATATTGAATGAAGAGTTTACTGACGTTACGAAAATTCTCATACGACAGAATAAAAATTTGGATGTGATGTAATGTGTTGTAGTGTATTCATATTGTATTTTCGAAGGACTGATTAAACGAAAATCGTAGGATCTGCTCTTACGAGAAGAATTTTCATGCTTGTCCCATCGGATAATTTTGCATAAAGTGTTATCATTGGCTCCCGAAAGCTGTGTACTAACGATCAGACAATTGTACGATCAATTCGGAAGCTGTATTTTTCATAAGATTTTCTGATCATGTGTACGGGCCATAACGCTTTGGTTAGCACATGGTCTGCTTTCTTGTATTTTGGGATCTTTATCAATCGATTACACACCTGAACATTTTTAAAAGTGGTAAAAGAACAATGGGCCTTGTCCATCAGAAAAGAATTTAAAGGAAAAATAATGGTAATTTAAAAAATGTCTTAAAGTGGTAGTAAACCCTCCTATCATTTTCAGCCAGGGAAGCTGCCATCTTGGCCTCTGTTTAACCTACAACTGCCATGATGCTGCATATGATCAGCTATAACACCAGCCATTGGATGGTTTGATAGTTTGGTTTAGAGCACAACCAATGGGAGTGTTACATTTCCAGCACGTGCCGGAAATGGAACTGGTTTTTAAACTGTTAAATGGATGGGTTTACTACCGCTTTAAGTTGTTTTCTGTTTTACATCATATTTATTGGTATTTTACAAATAAACATTTAATCCATTTGCACAGCATGCTGGATTTTCTTATCAGAAAACCAGCACTGCCTTCAGAATTAAAATCAGCCTGGGTATAACCGATTGAGCCAGTCAGGCTTCTCTCCTAAGACTCTCTTGCACAACAGAAGCATAGGAACCTAATAGGGCATTGCTGCATGCACATACAGTATGATAACAGGCAAAAATGCTGACAAGTGGAGATGGCAAAGGGCGCAGAGCTATTTACATGAGTGTTTTTCTGCTTTGGTACATAGGATAGTTTACATGGGTATAACCGACTGAGCCAGCCAGGCTTCTCTCCTAACTTTCAACTTTGTATTTAGATGTTTTCCTGGAGTTCAGCTTTAAGCTCTGAGTTGTCCTCATATGCACTTATGAATAGAAGCCTTAAGACAGAAGTCCTGCAAATTATGATGGGTCAAACTAGCTTTAAATGCCAGATCTGTTTAGAAAAAACACATCCAAAAAGAAGATACAGACCAATCAAGAAGAAGGAAAATAAATTAAAACTGAACATTTTAGTAATTTCTTGCCTTAAAATTTTGACAAAACCAATCTATCTGCAAGAAACCAGAGACAAGCCACTGAAGGAGATAATACTGCCACTGTGCAGCACATCAAATAACACTAGACTTAAAATTGCTTTGAAGGAGGAAATTGCAGAAGAGAGATAACACAGCTAGGGAATTTCAACCTTATAAATTATAAAAAAGATACATTTAAGGTAAACTTTCTCTTTTATAGACATATATTTGTGTAAAGGGGCTCTCAAAAATGTTCACACATTGTACAAACAATACATTGAGGGCATAGAAGACTGACAGTGTTAAAAGAAACACAAATTAAATTAAAGCGGAGCTCCAGGCTCCTTCAGAAAAAATAATTAAATTCAGCAGCTACAAATACTGTAGCTGCTGAATTTTACTATTAGGACACTTGCCTGGAATCCAGCGGTGTCCTCATCTGAGACGATTTTTCAGTCGGCTATTAGGTGCTGTCGCCGCCATCTTCACTAAGGGAACCGGCAGTGAAGCCTTTCGGCTTCACAGCAGGTTCCCTACTGCGCATGTGCAAAGCACGCAGCACTCTGTGAATGGGCTGGCTGTGGGGGAAAGAGGAGGGGTGGCAAACTCAGCTGGGAATGTGGGAACGGGTACCTGTCAAAACTAGGTACCTGCCCCCCCCATAGGTTTCAAATGTGGCAGCGGAGGGTGGAGGAGGCAAACAAGCTGAGCTTCCCATTTTGAGTGGAGCTCTGCTCTAAGTTTTAGACACATACACATCCCTTGTTTATATTTTGTCATCAACTTGTTTTTCTTAGAATGTCTGTGCCATTTTAAATGCTGTCTATTTTTTTGATTTGTATTTTTCGGCTAGATTTTAAAAGCTGTTTCCTTATAGCTGAGGTTTTTCATCTTTTCCTGTTCTGACACCTTTCTGCCAGAGAGCAAATGAGGGGATTTTTTTCTTTATATCAAACAGAGGTTATAAATATTTGAGTATCTCTCCTACAGTAACTTTGGCCTTAAGTTAGTGGCTCTGCCCCCTTTCACTAAAGGGGTTAGGTAAGGTGAACTTATTCCAAGGAGACCCACCAATTCGACATACATGCTCCCTCTTCTTTACCTGTTACCCCTGATGAACAGTATACAGTGCCTTGAAAAAACTTTTCATACCCCTTGAAATGTTCCACATTTTGTCATGTTACAACCAAAAACTTAAATGTATTTTATTGGGATTTTTTGTCATAGACCAACACAAAGTGGTACATAATTGTGAAGTGGAAGGAAAATGATAAATGGTTTTCAATTTTTTTTTACAAATTAATATCTAAAAAGTGTAGGGTGCATTTGTATTTAGCCCCCTTTACTCTGATACCCCTAACTAAAATCTAGTGGAACAAATTGCCTTCAGAAGTCACCTAATTAGTAAATAGAGTCCGCCTGTGTGTAATTTAATCTCAGTATAAATACAGTTGTTCTGTGAAGCCCTCAGAGGTTTGTTAGAGAACCTTAGTGAACAAACAGCATCATGAAGGCCAAGGAACACACCAGACAGGTCAGGGATAAAGTTGTAGAGAAGTTTAAAGCAGGGTTAGGTTATAAAAAAAATATCCCAAGTTTTGAACATCTCATGGAACACTGTTCAATCCATCATCCAAAAATGGAAGGAGTATGGCACAACTGCAAACCTACCAAGACATGGCCGTCCACCTTAACTGACAGGCCAGGCAAGGAGAGCATTAATCAGAGAAGCAGCCAAGAGGCCCATGGTAACTTTGGAGGAGCTGCAGAGATTCACAGCTCAGGTGGGGCAATCTGTCCATAGGACAACTATTAGTTGTGCACTCCACAAATCTGGCTTTTATGCTAGAGTGGTAAGGAGAAAGCCATTGTTGAAAGTAAGGCATAAGAAGTTCCGTTTGCAGTTTGTGAGAAGCCATGTGGGGGACTCAGCAAACATGTGGAAGAAGGTGCTCTGGTCAGATGAGACCAAAATTTAACTTTTTGGCCTAAAAGCAAACGCAATGCGTGGTGGAAAACTAACACTGCTCATCACTCTAACTCCAACATCAACATGACATCCCCACCGTGAAACATGGTGGTGGTGTTTTTTTTTTTCAGCAGGGCCAGGGAAGCTGGTCAGAGTTGATGGGAAGTTGGATGGAGCCAAATACAGGGCAATCTTAGAAGAAAATCTGTTAAGAGTCTGCAAAAGACTTGATTGGTTCACCCTCCAACAGGACAACGACCCTACAGCCAGAGCTACAATGGAACGGTTTAGATCAAAGCATATTCATGTGTTAGAATGGCCCAGTCAAAGTCCAGACCTACGTCCAATTGAGAATCTGTGGAAAGACTAGAAAATTGCTGTTCACCGATGCTCTCCTCCAAACTGACACAGCCTGAGCTATTTTACAAAGAAGAATGGGCAAACATTTCACTCTCTAGATGTGCAATTCTGGTAGAGACATCCCCAAAAAGACTTGTAGCCGTAATTGCAACGAAAGGAGGTTCTACAAAGTATTGACTCAGATGGGCTGAATACAAATGCACGCCACACTTTTCACATATTTATTTGTAAAAAAATATGAAAACCATTTATTATTTTCCTTCCACTTCACAATTATGTGCCACTTTGTGTTGGTCTATCACATAAAATCCCAATAAAATACATTTACGTTTTTGGTTGTAACATCACAAAATGTGGAAAATACTTTTTCAAGGCACTGTAAATACCTACTTTAGCTGATATGGCTTGCTGTTATTAAAGAGTGTCATTGTTCCAAAGGAATTGTACTGCTCTCTCAGCATGTAGCTCTATGTACAGCTTAGTAGCTAGCTAAACAACCTGAACTCTTCAAAAAAGCAGAAGAAACACGACTTTTCTTGTAGTTGCATTTAATGTATTATATGGCAGAACGAATAGTTGATGGAACTCATTGTCACATATTACCTGTTTCCTAGCAACAGAAAATCTCCTGCTTTAACATTTTACTGCTCTTTTGGCAACTTTAGAGTCAAAAGCTACACTCTTCTCCATCCAATACTTTGCAGTGGTAAAGCTTCTAGAGGGAGTTGATAAAGTATTTATCTTTAGTGTAAGAGCATAGCTGGTGTAGGAACTATAGACACATCTAGGTCTGTTGATGGTAAAAAAAGACTGCATTCATGATTTCCCTTGACTTCAGTTTTGAGGGTACTTAAAGTTTTCTGAGTCAGATGTGCTGGTTTTGATTTAAGCAACTTGGTATCCAAAATGCGTTTGGCGACAACTATCAGTTTTTCAACCTATATTCAAATAATGTGGAAGGTTAAAGTATAAACGTTTTTTTTTTTTTGCAAGTACTCATACCTTTGCTGCTGGCATATCTGTAGAAGATGAACAGCTTCCAGCTCAAAACAATCTACCTGATTACTAGGATGAGCTTTGGGATGGGATGAGTGATGTTAAACCCAAAACACAAGGGCTGTCTTCAAGTGGAACATTAGTCAGAAAATGAAAGTGTATTAAACCCAAAGCCAAAACTGTAATATATTGCAGCATGCCAATCAATAAATATGGTGACTGCATTATTTTTTTTTAAGGGTCCTTTCACACATACGGACCATTCATCAGTTCCGTCACATCAAAACGGATGAAGTATTCATCCATTTTTCATCCGTTTTTTCATCCATTTTTCATCTGTGGTCATCAGTTTATTTTACATCCACTATCATTGCAAAAACGGATGAAAAACTGACCGTTCGTCCGTTTACATCCGTTTTTCCTCCGATCCGTTTTTTTGACGGATGAAAAAAGGACTTTCATCCATTCAAAAAAACAGATGCAAATGAATGATCATCAATTGTCATCCATTTTTCCATAGAGTTGCAGTGATGTCCATTTTTCATCCTTCAATGGATGGATGAAAAACGGACAAACGGTCCGTATGTGTGAAAGGGGCCTAAGGCTTTTTCCCCCTGTTTAACAAATTGAAGCAAAACTCTAGATCACACTTTATAATCCGTTGCAGCAAACAGTTTTTTTTTTCCTTTTAGGATATAGGTTTCACATATATAAATAAAATATATAAACATAAAATAAATACAAAGTGATCATTGTAAGCACCCCTGTCAGTGCTAAATGGTTTATCTCAGAACAGCAGATGACAACAGAAGAAAGAGAGCCTAAAAAAAAAGGAACTAATGCAGCCATCACATCTAGCAATTGGTAAGCTGCAACATAATAAATGTTTGCTTATGGGTTTAATACTGCTTTAAGGTGGCTTTGACTGCAAAATAGCAGCCAATCTGATCTGCCTGAAACTAGCAAACAGGGAGAGGTGTACATGGGCAGGCCAATATATGCAGAACAACACAAAGGAGATCCCCAGCACACGTTTAAGCTATGCAATACATACAGCAATAAAAACCTAGCTAATCTGGTTCAACTGTTCGGGTTAAAAACAGGGATCTTTGTGGCACACATTTTGCCGATATGTACTTCTGATCAGTGTGAACCTTTAACTATCTGAGTTCCCTACTATACATACAGTTTATAGCAGTGAACAAGCCGAGAGTTTACCTGGCAGCCCTTATCTCCAGCAACAGGCCAGATGCCCAAACATTGGTATCTGAAGACTTCCTGTGTGTCTGCAACATATTTTGTTTTGTTTTGTGAGCTGTGCCTATTTTAATGTCAAATATCAAAGAACTCTGACTTTCTAGGCAATCTAATACTTTGTTCATCCAGAACTGCATACATTTCATTGCCTAGTCTTTTCAGCTGCATATACATTTACTAAACAGATCTTGGAGCATGATCATAGAATTGTAGAATCATAGTTTGGCCAAAAATGTCTGTGCACATATTGAGGAAGCAGAGTCTTCTCTTTGCTTCTTGTCATATTTTTTCTCATCTTTAGAACTCTCTGCAAGAGAAGGAGGCTGACCAGAGTGTAACATTACAGCGTGTTTTTCGAAAAGTTGACTCATAGCACCTGAAACAGATGCCAATCTCCTTTAAATAGGACACAATCAACCTCTTATATTCTTAAAAAGTCCAAAGCCCAAAAGGAAATCATCCCGGGAGAATAGTAATAAAGACCGTGTCAGAATTTCAGATACACAGATCCCATGTGGGGATGAGCCCACCACCGACACATAGATCGCTTGCTCTCCTCAGGTAATTGACCCCTGTATTCACAAGAAAGTCAATACACGCTTGTTCCCACTATCCAGGGGAATAGTGAAAGCAGATGCAAAACGGTCCCACAATAAGTTAAAATGAGAAAGATAAAAGAATCTCAGTGCTCTCTGTATGCTAATAGTAATCACGCTTTATTGAATAAAACTTACAGAATCCTCCTCTTGTTGCCAGCACAGAAATCATTTACACCACCGACTGGCTAGATGACGCATACAAATCTGTCGGATAGCAGCAGGTAATGTCACAAAAACGCGGCTCCTCCTACAATGTTGATGGGGACAAGAGCCACTTCCCGACAACCCTGGGCCCTGTCATTGTGTCAGCTCTGCTCTCTCCCGGTTCTTATATAGCAAATGGGTGGGGCCACCCGGTGACATCACCATGATCCCCCGCCCCTTTTGACATAACGTAACATTACGCAGAGCCACCCCTGCCCCAAAGCACCCACACCCCCCCATGTTGAGGGTGTATGGCTTGGTATGGTCCAGGAGGGGAGGGCTACATTTTTGCGTGGGCTCCCCTTTCAAGTTCCGTACCGCACTCAAAGGGCCTGGTATGGATCTTGGGGGGGACCCCACACTGTTTTTTTTCTCCCCTTCAAGATCCTCAGAGCACAAGTCGCACCACAAGTCGGATCATCATGATTCGACTTGGATGTGACTTCCATTCAAATCAATGGGCTGAACGCCATGTCTTAACGTATACACACGTTTACAAGCAGTTACATGCATTTGGCATTTGAAATGCCTGTAAACTACCTTCCTGAACGCGATTTATTTGCTTTCAAAAAAACATTGGTAAACTCAACTGCCTCTAACCACTTGCGACCGCCGACCAGAGTCTGGCGGCGACAAAGTGGCTCGATATCACAAACCGCTGTCATATGACGGCGGCGAGATCCCGCACTGTGAGCATGCGCGCACCACCGGAGGCGCGCTCACTGTGTTCTGGGGGGGCCAGGGAGCAGGTAGGGCGGACTCGATCGCCGCCGGCAACCCACGATGGCCCCCCGCAGTGAGAGAACGGTGGTCTGTGTATGTAAACACGGATCTCCCTTCTCATAGAGGGGGAAGGGATGTGATCACAGGCTTCCTGTATATGGAAGCCGTGGTCACTCCCCTGCCAGCTAAGCCCACATACAGTTAGAACACACTCAGGGAACACAGTTGACCCTTAGAGTGCCCCCTCCAGGTTAAACCCTTCACTGCCAGTGGACAGTAATCAGTGCACTTTTATAGCACTGATCGTTGTATAAATGCCAATGGTCCCAAAAAAGTGTCAAACTCTTCCGACATGTCCGCTGCAATATCGCAGTGGTGCTAAAAAATCGCAGATCGCCGCTATTACCAGTAAAAAAATAAAAACCCCATAAATGAATTCTCATCATCCGTAAATGAGGCAACTTTTGCGTAAACCAATCAATAAATGCCGATTGCGATTTTTTTTTTTTTTTACCAGAAATATGAGGGAGAATATAAATCAGCCGAAACTGATGAAAAAATGCTTTTTTTATATATTTTTTTGGATTTGTATTTTAGCAAAAAGTAAGAAACTTGTTTTTTTTTTTGCACAATTGTCACTCTTCTTTTGTTTATAGCGGTGATCAGAAATGACGCAAAGGGGATCAAATACCACCAAAAGAAAGCTCTACTTGTGGGGAAAAAAGGACGCACATTTAGTTTGGGTACAACGTCGCACGCCCCCACAATTGTCAGTTAAAGCGACGCAGTGCCGAATCGCAAAAAGTGCTCTGGTCCTAAAGGGTGAAATCCTTACGGGGCTGAAGTGGTTAAACTACTATAAATGACTGAGTGTACATGTACACATAGGATAACATTGAGGAGAGTTCAGGGGCTGCTGAAAATAAAATGCCCAACTGCTCCTAAACGTGAGTTTAGCAGCTGCAGTGTACATGAGGCCTAAAGGAAATTGAATAAGACAATTGTATAATGTATGGTCAGCTTAAGACATTCGATTTTGCATGGTGGTTCCTCTAAGTGAGTCTGAGAAAGTTTCTGGACATACTCCTAGTACATTCTAGCAGACAAAGTGGTTCCTTTAGAATATCTGGTTCTTTGAAGATGTTCATACTGAGCTGCTTTTTTGTAAGTTGCAATCTTAGTTAAAGGTGTGGCAACTATATTCTGATGCTTTAATTCAGCTTTTTGCTTTAAGCATGCTGGCTTCCTTTATAGCAAATGATAGCTTTACATGATCTGCTTCGTTCGTGCCTTAAAAGCCAAGGAACTGGTGAACAACAGCTTGCTTGATCTCAATGGCTTTAAAAACGTTGTTTTAGCCTCTTAATTCTAAAAAGTGCTCATTAGCTCAGATTGCTGTGTTTACAGCAGGGCTTGACAAATTTGCCTTGAATCTAGGAGCCGGCTAAAAAAGTTAGGAGCCAGTTTTTTATAGCGTAGTGTGGGGTTGTCAGCGCCCGGGGTAAGACAAGTAATTTGCGCCCCTAACCCTAACTTACAGCAGAGCAGCCAGTCAATAACTCCACCATTACATCAGGGTTATAGGCCGGCCAGAAAGAGTGACACTAAAAAATCTGTTATAGGGGGAAATTCCTTATTATGCCGAATGCATTGTGACTGCGGCATGTAAAACGCCCTCATCTCCTGCCTAATGGAGCTTAAGGGTGGCAAAAACATCTCTGCTGCACATTATTACCACCCAACTTGCACATCTAAACAAAGCCTTAGTGACATTGTAAATAAAATACAAAAAAAAAAAAGGTGAAAAGTATTCCAGCGCTGCTGATCTTCTGCTGCCTCTTTGCAGCCACTTCCTGCCTACATGTCTGTCCCCCACAGTGACTTTTCATTGCTCTGGTGGGTTTCCGGTCACCATGAAATACTGGAGCCCAGCTGCACATAGAGTGGTAATTGTTGATGGTACACAGGGCTTTATCACAATTTTGTTGCTTAGAATAAAGGTCACGTTTCTCGTGGTGTAACATTATCTTTCATATTATACAAAAAAATAATGGGCTAACTTTACTGTTTAGTTTTTTTTTATTCATTAAAAGTGTATTTTTTTCCAAAAAATTGCGCTTGAAAGACCGCTGCGTAAATACCATGTGACATAAAATATTGCAGCAACCGCCATTTTATTCTCTAGGGTCTCTGCTAAAAAATAATATATAATGTTTGGGGGTTCCAAGTCATTTTCTAGCAGAAAACACTGGATATTTAATTGTAAGCCACTAATGTGAGAGAGGGTTTAGTCTTTAAATGGTTAAACTTTCCTGATAGCCCGGAGATCATTGCTTGGAAAGAAGAAGATACATTGTTGTTCCTTTATTCTTGTAACTCTCAACAACTATTCCAGGCAGCCTGTTTGTTACTTTTCTTCAGTCTAAGTGGAAACAAATATCCCGGGCAGCGGCAGAGTGTAACAGCTGTTAGATGAAGCAGAGAACGGCTCTCGCTGAATCTGACACGCTGTTTTACCATGGGGAGAGAAGAAACGGCAGCCACTCGCCAGGACGCGATTTCTGGTCGCCATGGCGACCTGGCGCCTGGGGTTTGTCGAGGCCTGGTTTACAGTATAAAATCTTCAGGCTTGTATTTTCATCCTTAGACTCATATTTGCTATGCAATGCCTTATGGTGCTTAAACCTGTTGCTCTATTGCCTTTTTTACTCTACTGCCCTCGCAGAACATAGAGCTATGTACGGCTACGCTGCAAGAAAAAAAAAAAAGTGATTGTACATGCAGAAGGTTTTTTACCTTAATGCATTCTCTGGAAGGTAAAAAAACTTTCTGTGATCATTTACCCCCCACCCCACCTAAATTCTTACCTGAGCTCGATCTTGATTCAGCGCTGTGCTCGAGAGCAGCAACATTACTCTCTGCCTCTCTCTCCACTCACTAGACATGGAGGCAGCCACAGGAGCCAAAGGCTCCTGATGCTGTCAATCAAACCCTCTGAGGAGGGAGCAGGGAGCGGTTCTGAGCCATGCTGTGTGTATCAGTGGACACCTATATCCCAGCTTGGGAACCAGTCCTCACGAGTGCCCCATAGCAAGCATCTTATTATTGGGACACTCGGAAGAGAGGAGGAGCCAGGAGCTCTGGCTGCGGACCCCAGAAGAGTAGGTTTGGAGCTACTCTGTGCAGGATCATTGCACAGAGCATGTAAGTATGACGTGTATTGTTTAACCAGTTCCCTACCGACGTATAGTAAAATGACATCGGCAGGGACTGGCCGTCGATCCGGGAGGACGTCATATGACGTCCTCCGCTTCTCGCCGCTACTGCGGGCCCCCAGGGGCCCGCACAGCGGCGATCGCGGATCGCTCGTCTGCCGGGGGGTTGTGTCCCCCCCAGATCGGGGTAAAGAGCCAATAAAATTGTCTCTTTACCCCGTGACCGGCTGTGTCCAATCACAGCCGGTCACAAACGAGCCTCACGTGCACGCCGCTCGTGCGCGCCCCTGGGGGCGCGCAGCGCGGCGCTCGGAGCTGAGGCTTGTCCCTCGGACAAAGCCCAGCTCCGATCTGTGTAAAGAGCCAATAGATTTGGCTCTTTACCACATGACCGGCTGTG
>BLSH010417935.1:1081079-1100548 GCA_018402905.1 Glandirana rugosa | reverse complement strand
ACGACTGTAGATAATCAGTATTCATCAATATCGTCCGAAATAAGGTCGATCTTTATGTACAAGGAGAAGGATTGTGAATAGGTATTCGTTATAATAGGTATGTCGAACAATTGTCCTTACAACCACATTTATACGGACCAACACAACGTTACAATCCATAGACGTCACTTACACGAAAGGATGGAAGAAGTACCAATCATTAAGTATTCACAAGTGACATACGTCACGAAAAACAAACATCTCTACACATAAATATGACTCTTGTTTAAGTCATTTACGTTACTCAGTGTAGCATGAGAGAGTAATTGAGATTCAAAGTGTGAGAGCGCTGAAAGCTGAAAATTGGTCTGGTAAGGAAGGGGGTATAAACGTCCTGTATTCAAGTGGTTAACAAAATACAAAAAACCTTTAGAATCACTTTAAAACTTTTCTTGTCATTGCATTTACTGAATTTGTTCTCAGTATAAATACACATCTCTACAAACAAAAAGCACTGCATACAGTGAACACTTATGAATTACTAACCATGAAGAAGGTAGGAAAGCACATTCACTGCAGATACCTAACATTGCAACACAACCAGGCATATTTACACCAACATTCCTGTTAACAAGCTGTATGGATAATATTGCTTATGGATAAGTGTTAGGAAGAGGAACATGTATTTCTAGCTGGAATAAAGCCTGCTATAACTACTTATGACTAATAGATGTCAGCAATAAACTCAATACACAAATTAATCTGTAAATGTCTTATTATTATATGACAAAATAGTCTAGTATATATCTTTTTCAAAGCAGGTCTGGCTTTTTTGTCCATGTACACTTCAGTATAACAATATTGTGCCAATTTTTTTTTTTACCTACAAGCATACTTACTGCATACATTCAGCCATTGCAGAAAAGTGTCCAGCAGTGGTCACAGCTACATGCTCTTAACTGCAAACCGACGCAGGTTCTAAAAAGCATTTTTTTTTTTTGCATTGACCATGCATAATTTTTCTCCTTCATGTATTTTTAAACATCTCAGAATCTCTTAGGTCTCATTTATGTGTTGTATTAGCTGATTTCTGCATATCTGGAGGCCTTGCATTGTTCACCTCTTGGAAATAAAAGAATTTAAACATGGTAGTTTTAGTGGTCATTGCTGACACGTTAATTTCATGACTCACCACAAGGGGCATCTATTTTTGTTATAAGTGACTAAGAAGACACATCACATTGATTTTTTTTTTTCTCCTTCACAGCTTAACAGTATTGACTTCTCCTGCTGTACAGATATAACTCAGTTTCGACAACTAAATTTGGATGACATTCGAAGAGCCTTCTTTTTGGTATGTTTTTTTTTTGTAGCGTGTTGGATAAATGATGATAGAAATGATCTGTCTTAGGTGCAGTATTTTTTTTTTTTAACAAAAAATTGAGTTGTTATCCTTAACATTGTAGAGCGGTGTAAGCCACACAATAAAATAGGCTCTTAGTCTCTGTTTTTGACACTTCATACCTATTTATTTTAAACGACTAAGCAATTATGTTCCATAAAATTCCTCTATACCCATTTGTGATTTCCATGTTAGCATTGTGAAGACAAACATTATACTTCTAGTTTATCAGTTTAAAAAAAATAACATAGTTTTAAGTAAAAGGTGTTATGTATTTTTATAGGGATGCAAAATCTGTTTAATTAAAAAAAAAATCAATGTGGGTTTAGTAAACTGCAAAAAATAATCAGCGACTGGCCTTATCCAAGCATTTGGGTTAAACTAACATAAATGTGCAGGTTTTCCCTATAAAATATATACATATTTACCCCCTTATTAGCCTTATCAGCCTTTCATCAGTGGCTTGCAGATCACACATTAGAGTATGTCCTTGCTGAAATGTCACTTTATGCAAATTACATACCTCCTGAGACCTAGGGTGGCTTGGTGACTTGACAAGATCTGTGGAAAGATTAACTTGCCAAGAGGACACAAACAGAATCTCTTGTAGGATAAAAAAAAAACATATATAGATCCTATAGGTTGTGATCCTTGGCTGGCTGAAACTAGACAGAATAGCCTGCATGGTGGGTCAAGGGAGTAGCAGAGCTTAAAGCGGAGTTCCACCCAGAATTTTTTTTTTTTTGCATCCACACTTTTAATATTAAATAGATGTAACCTTTTGTTTCCTTACTTTCAAATCACCTAGTAATTACATGTATTTTTTACTCACAATATCGTTTCTCTCACTGCTGGACTTTTCCATTTTAGGTGAGGGCATCTGAAGCCCATCCGTAGTCTTCTAGCATCTCTTCCTGAAAGAAGTGTATGGTGGGTAACCATCATGCACTCCTCGATCTCGGTCCGCCTTAAATCGTGTAATTTCCTGTCTGGAAATAACACGATTTTACAGTACAGGGAAGCCCACTGACTCCTGGGAAATGATGAGTCACATCTCCCAGGAGGCCAGGGGAAGCAGGAAGTGAGGAGAAGAGCCTAGGACCAAATAGGGGCAGATTACAGAGACCACCTAGCAACAAGCAACTCAGGGTGAGTATACATTTTTTTTTCCTTCAAAGGTAAGTCTATATAGGCAAAGAACTTGAATGATGTAAAAAAAAAAATTCTGGGTGGAACTCTGCTTTAAGACTAAACCAACTGGTGTCAAAACATAAGGGATGCAGAGGGAAAACACAAAAATGAAATTTTAGGTAACGGCACTGAGTCTAACTGCTGTAACAGCACAGTGCAATTTAGGTTTGTATAAGCAATCAGAATCATACACAGAATGAGGTTTTTCCTTTTTAGAGTTTCTTCTGGGTTCCCCCTGACCTGTTGTGAGTGGCAGCACAGCAGATGTGGTGGCTTGATTAGTGAAGACCATTTCTTTCCAATCAACTGCACGGCAATCTCTCAAGCACAGGAGTTTTTGGTTTTTCTTTCTATTGACTACAAGAGGTGGAGGGGAAAACACAAAAAAAATACACTTATGCACCAGGTGCTGGGATAATGGTTATTCGTCCCAGCACTGATTTTAAAACCGCATCTGTATATGGTGTCTCTGGAACTATTTGCAGAGTTCAGCTCTGGAGCTTCCAGGTGTCAGGGACAGCTGCAGCCCAACACTAAGACCCCATACACACTATTAGATTTTATGCAGATCTTTGTCTTCAGATTTACTAAAACCATGTAGTGCAAGGGCCTGCCTGATTGCATACAAATTGACACTCTTAAGGTTTGACCTCATATTATATGGTTTTGTTAAATCTGAAGACAAAAATCTGCAGAAAATCTAATAGTGTGTATGGGGTCTAAGTCCAAAAACTGAACTGTTTAGCTCCTGGGATTTTGATCCTGCTCCACAGTTCTCCATAGAAAGATGCCTAATAGGAAGCAAAGAGGGGTAGAGGTTAATATTGCTGCACATGATAGGCGTGCTTTAATTCAACATGGCATACATTGTAAATAACCAGAAAACTGTGTAACCATGTCTGCTTTCTCTGTTTAATAAACATTTTCCTTTACATTTCATTAGGTGTTCTTCATAATTACAGCCTTTTTCGGTACTGGGAATATAGCATCCATTAACAGGTATGATGGAAAGATCAAACCAGAATAACAAAAGCAGCTGAAAAATTATTGGTAGCTTATTAATAGGCACGTTACAACTGATTTCCTAATCCCACTTTTAAATAAATCTGTATTTATATCTAATAATACATCTATTGCTTACCTATGGCAGCTGCAGCCTGTTCTTAAAGAGATGCTTCAGTCATATTTTGAAAAATTAAAAGTCAGCAGCTACAAAAACTGTAAGGAACAAAGAATACACTGCGTTAGTGAAAAATACAAAATTATCAAAAAATCTCCCTAAAAAGCAACACTCAATGTGTGAGATATAAGCACTAAAACTGTAACATTTAAAAAAATAGTGTCGTGCTAAATCAGCAAAGTGAAAAAAATTAGTGACCCAAAGTATGAAATTGGTAAACATATACACAGGTGAAATACTAATCAAAAGTCCATATCAGAGTCCTGTGTTGGGGGGGGGCAGGGAGCGGGTAGGGCGGACTTGATCGCCACCGGCTACCCGCGATGCCCCCCCGCAGTGAGAGAACGGAGGTCCGTGTAAGTAAAACGGATCCCCGTTTCTCATAGAGGGGGAAGGGCAGTGATCACAGGCTTCCTGTATATGGAAGCCATGATCACTCCCTTCCCCCAGCCAGGGCAGCCCACAGACAGAACACGCCCAGGGAACACAGTTAACCCTTAGAGCGCCCCCTGCAGGTTAACCCCTTCACTGCCAATGGCATTTACAGTGCATTTTTATAGCACTGATCACTGTATAAATGCCAATGGTCCCAAAAAAGTGTCAAAATGGTCCGACATGTCCGCCCCAATGTCGCAGTACCACTAAAAATCGCAGATCGCCGCCATTACTAGTAAAAAATAAAAACCCCAAAAATTAATTCTCATCATCCGTAAACGCTGCAACTTTTGCGCAAACCAATCAATAAACGGCGATTGCGATTTTTTTTTTACCAAAAATTTGAGGAGGAATATAAATCGGCCGAAACCGATGAAAAAAAAAAATTTTATATATATATTTTTTGGATTTGTATTTTAGCAAAAAGTAAGAAATTTGTTTTTTTTTTTTTTTGCAAAATTGTCGCTCTTCTTTTGTTTATAGCGGTGATCAGAAATGACGCAGAGCTGATCAAATACCACCAAAAGAAATCTCTATTTGTGGGAAAAAAAGGACGCAAATTTCGTTTGGGTACAACGTCACATGACCGCGCAATTGTCAGTTAAATCTACACAGTGCCGAATCGCATCCTTCCGGGACTGAAGTCGTTAATAATAGGACACTATTATTATGCTATTATAACGGCCGGTTTCTTCCTTGGGCTTCGACCACCAGTTCCAGCATGCTAAGTGCTGGCATCCGGTTGTGACTGCTTGCGGCTCCGCAGCCAGTTGCTCACTGCGCATGCGCTAGCAGTGCTGTGCCACCTGATTGGTCCTGCAGCTCTCTGGGAACTGTGACATGTCCCTGAAGGCTGCAGGGGAAGGGGGGAAAACTACCACTCTGATCACGCAGTGGGGGAGAGGGTACCTGTCAAAACCAGGTACCCCCCCAACACAAATATGAGGAGGGGGGAGGGGAGGAGGAAATAGAACTATTGGGTGAAATTACACTTAAACTACCAAACCCCCCGCTCCCTAGCTGCTTACTTCCTGAATTGTGAGAGACATGGCCTGCTGCTTTCTCCAGAGAAAAAACATTATCACAATTGACTTTGTCTGCACAGTAAGACCTCATAGACCTCGGTGGGAAAGTCTCCCAGGGCTGCAGATGCCTGATAGAAATCTATGAGGGCTCATTGCACAGTCTTGGCCATTGATAAGGAAACACACAGCAGTCCGATTCAGGTAAGTAAGCAGCTGTGAAATGAGGTGGGAAGAGAGCTGGAAAGAGCTAACAGGGTAGGTAAATGTACTTTTGTCTGGAATTGCACTTACCATTTAAGGTCAAACATTTAGGCCTGCAGTATTTCTGCCTCTCATTGTGTTTCCTATTTTTCCTCTTTAGCTTTGACCCAGCATCTGTGTATTGCTTCCTCACTGTGTTTAACCCATTTGTGATGGGAGCTTTAATGATGTGGAAGGTAAGTTGCCAAGTCTATCTAAAGTTTGGATATATTTATATTAACCTAAGAAATTAAAGTATAACTAAAGGCAAAACTTTTTTTTCAGTTTTGGATAGAGCAGAGAGGAATTAGAACACTTGTCTGTTTTATTGCTGTGTCCCCAATAAGGATATTCACCCTCTCTGTTTGTCCTGTTTACCATTATTATTGAAAGTAAAAGAAAATCCCACATTTTGGGTTGTCCCCAGAATAGCAATAGAGGAGAAATCTTCCAATGGAGACACTAGTTTATGGTGACCTGGGGGTACCCGTGGAATTACCTTAATTGCAGGGATTTCCTCTCACTTCCTGTTTGGCTATGGGACAGGAAATGAAGGGGAATCTCCCCAATGGGACGCATAGGGCGAAAAAAAAATCTGACAGGAATATAACCCTCCCTTGCTCTATCCAATACTAAAAAAAAGGTTTGCCTACAGCTCTACTTTAACATTAAAGGGTATACTCCAGTCACATTTAGCATGTAAAGCCAAATTTAAGCTGATTGTACTGTAGAAATACATATATGAAAGCTATTTTTCCCTGCAAAAGATTTGTAACTCTGTTCAGCCAGTCTTGTGATCTGGACACCCCTGCTAGACTGCACAGCTAGGTTCTTTAATCCTTGAGACCACTCTGCAGACAGCACTGCTGTTTAACTATACAATCTGGAATAGGACTAATGCCAGCCACAGAATAGGCAACAGCACACTGATGAGGCAATCACTTTTATCACTCTTATTCTTAGGAAGCTCTCCTCTCACAGATTGACAGTGCAATGGAGTATAGTCTAACTGGTTTACAATGCTACCATCCCAACACCTAGTCTTAATGCTGCTACGTAGAGAATAAAAGAAAGCTGATATCAGGATATGTTTTGGTACTCATGCCTGCTCAGGAGGGTATGAATGTCGTTTCCCAAATATCTCTGCAAATGTGTGTAAAAATTGACTTTCCCTTAAATAAGAAAGCCCAGCTCTACCTTTAGGCTTTCTGACAGACTGTATTAATCCATGTGTTAGGAAGCTACCATTATTGCTAACAGAGAAGTAGAGGGGTGTGAGGCTACTCTTAGTTTCACACCCAGGAAACTGAGCTCCACCTACAAGGCTAAATATAAAGTATTCTTTTTTTATTGAATAAAATAAATACACAAAAAGTACCAAGCATAAATTGATGAGAAAAAATCTTTAAAAAACTATAAATGTACTATATACAACAAGACAGCATAAATAATAGGACTTTAAATACCCCTCTAGTGAGCACATAAATGCAGTTATATATAAAAAAATTCAAAACATTATGCCTACCAATAAAATGTAAAAAAACACATAGTGTATGTTACAGCTTGCAAAAATCCCCGTCCTTTGCGAACATGCATGGCTATTGGTCGAGATAAAGAGCTTAACCACTTCAGCCCCGGAAGGATTTCCAGCTTTAGGACCGGAGCCCTTTTTGCGATTCGGCGCTGCGTCGCTTTAACTGACAATTGCGCGGTCGTGCGACGTTGTACCCAAACGAAATTTGCGTCCTTTTTTTCCCACAAACAGAGCTTTCTTTTGGTGGTATTTGATTACCGCTGCGTCATTTCTGATCGCCGCTATAAACAAAAGAAGAGTGACAATTTTGCAAAAAAACCCAAATTTCTTACTTTTTCCTAAAACACAAATCCAAAAAAAAAATATAAAAAAAACATTTTTTTTCACCGTTTTTGGCCGATTTATATTCTTCCTCATATTTGCGATAAAAAAAATCGCAATCGGCGTTTATTGATTGGTTTGCGCAAAAGTGGTCGCGTTTACGGATGATGAGAATTCATTTTTGGGGTTTTTAATTTTTTTTTATTTTTTACTAAAAATGGCGGCGATCTGCGATTTTTTGCGGTACTGCGATATTTCAGCGGACATGGCGGAACATTTTGACACTTTTTTGGGACCATTGGCATTTATACAGCGATCAGTGCTATAAAAATGCACTGATTACTGTGTAAATGTCATTGGCAGTGAAGGGGTTAACCTGCAGGGGGCGCGCTAAGGGTTAACTATGTTCCCTGGGCGTGTTCTAACTGTATGGGGGATGCCCTAACAGGGGAAGGGAAGTTATCACAGCCTTCACGTAAAGGAAGGCTGTGATCACAGCCCTTCCCCCTCACACAGAGCGGAGGTCCGTGTTTACATACACGGACCTCCGCTCATTCGCTCCGGGGGGGGCATCGCGGGTGGCCGGCGGCAATCTAAGCCGCCGCACCGGCTCCCTGGCCCCCCCTGGACACAGTGAGCGCGCGGGCGCGCCTCCAGCGGCGCGCGCGCGCTCACTATACACGTTCCCGCAGCCGCCGTCGTATGACGGCGATTTGCGGGAACGAGCCACTTTGCCGCCGTCAATTGCCGATCGGCGGTCGGCAAGTGGTTAAAGCGGAGTTCCACCCAAAAGTGGAACTTCCGCTGGTTGGATTCCTCCCCCCCTCAGGTGTCACATTTGGCACCTTTCGGGGGGAGGGGGAAGAGGACACCTGTCTATAGACAGGTGTCCTTTTCCACACATCCGGGAGCTCTGGACGGCTGCCGCGGCCGCTGACGTCAGCAGCCCGGCTCCCTTCTCCCTGCTCGCTCTGCTACCGGCCAGCTGGCCAATAGCAGAGCCTGGCGCATGTGCAGTAAGGTGCCTGGTGTGAAGCTGTAACGCTACACGTCCAGGTTCCCTTACCCGCGATGGAGGCAGCTGCACCTGTCCCCCGATCCGAAGATCGGCGGCGGGTGCAGACATCGCTGGACTCCAGGACAGGTAAGTGTCCTATTATTAAAAGTCAGCAGCTACTCTATGTGTAGCTGCTGACTTTTAATTTTTTTTTCCCCTCAGACCTCCGATTTAAGGTCGACGCGTTTCGCAGAGATCACCGCTTCTTAAGGGCCTTCTATCTCTCACATGAATGCATATGACCAGAGAAATAAATTCTAAGAACAGAAAAACATATATGTAATTTACAGATCATCAGAAAACATGAATACACTTATTCATAATCATCATTGGGTTGAGGGAATATATATTATAGCTGTCCTCAAAACAAAGCTAGGGGTGGGAGAGGAGGAGCGGAGAGAAAGAAAATGATAAATGATAAAATAAATAAAAATAAAATAACATGAAATAGAAGTTATTGTACCTTTTCATGGAAAGGTTTCATCCATATATAATATATTTCGGCTATGCCGGGTTGTATATACTAGTATGATGATGAAAACAGTGGAATGCCATGCGGTATTGTCTCGCCGACCCAGGGAAGAATAACCAGCCCCAGGGTAGAGCTCTACAGGAGATCCTATAATATCCTGCAGTTAGAGCTCAGGGAGTGTCTACAGAGTGAACCAGTCAGGCTAAACTGCAATGGTGATGGAAGTCTAATTTTAGGCGCTTACTGATGGGTAGTGTGAGAAGTATGATTACCTCCTCAGTGTTTTAATGTGCCTTCATTATAGTTAAGTATGTAGTCAAGCGGTATTGCTTAAAGTGGTTGTATACCCTCACATATACCCAGTGAAGGGAATAGCCTCAGATGATACACAGAGATGAAACAAATCCTCCTATATAACTTTTACTTGTACATCTCCTGTCTTCCCCTTTCTACACCCTTGAAAAGTGAAGATTGTGTTAGAAATCTTTCTTCAATTGCCAGCATTACTTAGGGAAGGGTGGAGAACTGCACTTACACTGTGTGAGAGCTAATTGGAGGAAAGGGACACCCCCCTCCACATAGGCAGATGAATGAAGGAACATGCAGAGCTGTATTTTGAATAGACAAGCTCCGTGCTTATTTCCCTCTTAACACCCTCCCTGACACAGATATTTAGCTCATGTTATCTCATGTGTCAGAGAACTTGTCAGAAGTAACTCATGCTAATAATAGAGGAATGAAGCACCAGAGAGAAACCACACTTAGAGCTTTGGATAGAGACAAGTAACCACTACAGATGCATGTGCTTAGCTCAAATTCCATGAATGGGGTCTACAACCACCTTAACTGTTGTAGAGAAAAGTGAGGTTAGGGATTTGACTGTGCTGTCTGTTAGGGGTTCCTGGCTTACAAGGCTTAACAGAAATATATTTTTTTGTAGGCAATATATACAGTATACTTATATCGTAATCATACATTACAGAACAAGAAGTCATAGACCATTAGTTATATGCTGCTACGCCTTTGGGGGTATGCCCACAGTGAAAGGGGATGTTTGGTCCCCTCCAAGAAACTGCAGGGTAGATAAGCTTAGACATGTTTTTTTCTCTGTTTGTGACTGGGTCCTGTTTACATGCGGGGAGTTATTCACTTTATCATGTTATCCCCCTCTTTAAATATCTCTACTATGTTGATGATAGTTAATGTTATTATAATGTTTACCTTTTTTAAATTTGTCATGTTTTTCCCAAAAACATTGCTGCTCGGGTGGTGACATATTTGTACTTGCACTTGAACTTACATTGCCTTTGGGCTGATGCACATCAACCATTTCCTCAGCCACAGGATATTGGTCAGTGCCTGGGTTATCACGACTCATTTCCCAGACATGCTAATGCCCTCTCATTCTGCATCCATTTTGTGAGTAACTCATTGGCAGAGTACACGGTAATGGCAAAGACAAGGTGCAGAGAAGCTGAAAACAAGGGTCTAATTGCACTCATGCTACTGTCAGCATTCAGGAAAACCAGGAAAACAGTCAGGCTGAGGCTCTACACTGGACACTCAAAAACCACTGAAAAATGTTGAATAAAAATATTATTTTATCATTTAGCATTTTTGCCAGCAGTTTTGCAGTGTTTAGGAGAGTTTTCAACAGTGTTAGGAGCGTTAGTGTTTTTGTTAAGGATCAGGTGGCCGCTGGCATCCTTAACAACTAGTGAATAGCTGGTTGCTAAGGAGCAGGCCTGGAAGCCGGCCGCTGCGCCCTTAACAACTGATGACTTATCAGCAGGATTCCCTGCTGACAGCTGAATGTAAACACAATGATTTCCGGTAAGAAAAAACAATGCGGGAGCTCTCCCCCAATACCAGGCCCTTTCAGGTCTGGTACAGATTTTAAGGGGAACCCCACAGCAAAAAAAAAAATGGTGTGGGGGTCCCCCCCAAATCTATGCTAGACCCTTAGGTCTGATATTGATTTTGAGGGGAACCTCCACGCCTCAAAAAAAAAAAAAATATTGCGTGAGGTCCCCTCCAAAATCCATACCAGACCTATATCCGAGCATGCAGCCTGGCAGGGGTGGGAAAAGCAAGGAGGTTACTTTTATCCCATGAAATACAACCTAGGCCTACTCATAGAATGTCTACTACATCATCTCACCGAAAGGAGTCCTTTCACTTATCACAAGCCTTGGATCCCCAAATCCTCCATGCCTAGCCATAAGCCCTCTTTACAATGAAGGGGCACCCTCACTCTGTGAAGTGGGGGGGGGGGACATTTGCACCGGTCTGAATCAGAGATGTCCTAGACCTCTTGAGTCCAGTCTGTCATTTCCAAGGGCTACAAAATATCATTTCTACTGCTGCCCCCTCCTCTAATCATACACTACAAGCTTTACCTTTAATACAAGCAGAATTGTGGCCTGCTCTGAGTCAGTTTCAAAGAGGAAAGTTTCAAAGGGCTTTACATAAACCTATTCACCTTTCCAAAACTGAATGCAGACCTTCGCCCCATTTTGGACAAAAATTTCTACCTTCCAGCCTTCTCATCACCTGGAATGTTTGCGGATGATATTGGACATGGCCCATGTCAAAAAATTGCTATTCTAAGGTATAACTGTCGGACTCTTAGGTCAACCAGGCATCTGTTGACTTACGTCTGCATGAAGGTTTGTCTCATGGTGGCATTTTTTGAGGTGGTTCCCTTTGCACAGTTCCTCTTAAGACCTTTGCAGCTTAACATTTTCACATTGGGAGACAAGCAGATCCTTTCCCTGAATCATCCATTACTGCCACCCAGCCAGATGAAAATGTCCTTGGCATGGTGGATCTCCAACTTAGCCCTAGTATCCAGGAAATTGTTCCATCCCTCTCCCTGAAAGTTGGTAACGATGAACACAAGCCTGACTGGGGCAGGATCTTCAATTCCCTGACTCCCCATCAACATTCTGGAACTGAAAGTCATAAGATTACCTCTACTGGACACCTGACCTACACAGTCACCCAGCCAGGGTGCAGTCAAACAGTGCCACAGCTGTGGCCTACATAAAACATCAAGGGGTACCAGAAGGTGGACAGCCCTGAAAGAAGCAAACCTGCTTCTCTCCAGTGTGGACAACCACGTTCCAACTCTCTCTGTTATATGCATATCAGGGTTTGAAAATTGGCAAACAGATATCCTAAGTTGCCAGCGCCTGGACTCTGGAAAGTGGTCCCTCCATCCTGAGATCTTCCTGATGTTCTTTCAGAAATTGTGAGCACTAGATGTTAACATCATGGCCTTTCAAATTCAACGAAAAATGCACGTTTACGGCTAGGTCCAGGGTCCCTTGGCCTTCAGGATGGATGCCCTGGACCTCATCCAGATATGGTATATGCATTCCCTCCATTGAAGATTTGCCCTCTACTGCTTCACAAGATAGAGGAAGAATGAATTCCAGTGATCCTCATCACTCCAAATTGTCCCAGAAAAACTTGGTACCCAGACGTACACAGACTCCTGGTGGACAAGCCACCCGATCTCAGCCATACATCTGAATGTTTTGGGTTCGCAACCTTTTTTTTGTGTGCCTATTTGCTACCTCATCGCCCACCTCTCAGTTAATTGCTTGGGAACGACCCATTGCCTTTGGTTCCTGTCCTTTATCATGCATTGATCTGATTAAGATAATGGGAGTTTTGACTTACCAGTAAATTCCATATCTTGCAATACAGTACAGGACACAGGTTTTTCTCGACATCCTCTGTTTCTTCTTATTGCTACAAAACTGGAGTCCTATGAAGTAGGTTGGGTTATATGAGGGTGCACTGGGGGCGTTTTCAGCAAAGTTTTTGCCAATGTCAAATGACCTTAAAGTGATTGGACAGCCTTAAGGTTTTTCACCCAGCATTCTATGCATGAAGGTGAAAAACCTTCTGTGCTGCAGCTCCCCCCGGACCCCCCCCCTTTTTCTTACCTGAGCTCTATCCGATCCAGCGATGTGCATGTGTGCAGTGGCTCTGGCCACTGTCGCTCTCCTCATCAGACCGATTCATAGTAGCAGGAGCCATTGACTCCCGCTGCTGTCAATCAAAAGCTGTGACGCGAGGGGAGGGGCCGACCGTCTATGTCAATGGACACAGCAATGGGGCTCGGGAGTGAGCCACGGGTGCCCCCATGGAAGTAGCTTTCTGTGTGGGCACCCGATGAAGAGGAGGAGCCAGGAGCACCAGCAGGGCACCCCAAAAGAGGAGGATCGGAGCTGGTATTTGCAAAACCATTGCACAGAGCAGGTAAGTATAGGCATGTTTGTTATTTTTATAAAAAAAAAAAAAAATCAAAGGTTTACAACCACTTTCAGGTAGCAACATATAACCCATGGTCCCTGGCTTCCTATCCATTGTCCTGCCCTGTGCTATACTCCAATAATCAGAAATTCCCATTTTATATACTGTATATGTGTATCTGACTGCATTAATTTTGTCATTAAAGGAAATCTTTCCTTTAAAAGGAAATTAATAGAAACACGGAGACTAACCTCTTTGCTTGCAATACCTTGGGTCATGAACACAGAGCAAGTATGTAGAACTTCTAACTTTGGCTTTCCTGATATGACACTCATTCAAAGTCATTGATCCAGAGAGCATTGAAGCCAGAAATTCAACATAACAGCCAGGGAGCCACCATTTTGTATGTTCAATAGTTTTTATTGTTTTTTTTTAAGACCGCATTTAAAGGGCCAATGCAAGATGTACAAAACATAGACAAGGCATGCAGGCCGATGATATTGCAGTGGTCAACCATTGACAAGTGTTGGTGATGCAATGCAGATAATTGTGACCAGTGTATGACCTTAGGGCCTTTGCGTGGTATCAACAAGGATGTGCAAAAAAACAAGCGAGATAGAAAAGTTGGAGAGCGCCAGGGAGAGAGGAAAGTTACACTTTTTACTATTAATATTTGAGTATAAATAAATAATTATATTATCTTTCTCCTATAATTCATCCTGTAATGTCCCATTAACACATTCACTGGTCTGCTTCAGTTTCAAATTACCTATTTTTTATTATTCCTGTCATTCAAGTTTTCTTTCTGCCTTCTTTCATATTAGTCCTTTGAGACTAAAAAAAACCTGATATGTTGAAATTTCGTTTAGGTTTTTAATAAGTCTTCATTGAGTGATTGGAATAAGAGGTTTCCCTGCCATGTGTCTCATTTTTTATGAATTTAATGTACAAATTGTGCCTTCTCCTGCATTAACCAGTATCTGTAATAGAGCTTTTATTCTAGTATTCATTTGGTGTCTTTGTAACCTATGGTAAAGAAGAGCAGCATTAATTTGAAACACATCTAATATGCTAAATTATTCATGCAGAACAAGAAGAATTTACCCCATCATTCATTTGCCAGTTAGAGCTCACTTACCTAACGCCTCTACAAAGCTCTTAAATATAGTTCTCCTGTAATATTCTGCTTTGTGTTTTACAGATTCTCATCCCCTTCATTATGGTGATGTGTGCTTTTGAAACTGTACAGATCTCAGCACAGATTTCTTCAAAGAGGTAAAATAACTATGAGTTAATAAAAATATTTAAATTAGGGCCTATTTGCACTTATGTATTGTGGTAGGTTTTGGTAAAATGCACATTTATTTCCTGCTCATTAATGAGAAGCAACACACATACGATAAAAGAATGTAATTTATTTTATTTTTACAAAGGGTTTTATTGATTTTCAAGTTTTGTATTAATGATATACAAATCATCATCTATAAAAGAATACAACATTGGAAAAGAAAAGGTCAGAGGTACATAATAACATTTCCATCAAAATGGAAGGATGGCACAGAAAGTAGAGTTGTCAGATGTACAAGGTTACAAACAACCAAAACGGGGGGACAGGGGAGGGGGGCGGAACACGGACCTCTAAACCCTGTGTAGAGAGGGTTGAAGTCTGCCTAGATTGGCCTTGACACCAATATAAAGGTGGGGGGACCAATGGCATGAACACAGAACAAACGCAGGGGGAAAGACCCCTGTAAAAAGACTGGTCCTTACCTCCGTGACGAGGAAATAAAGGGATAACCCAGCGGCGTGTACTAGAAAAAACAATTTATTGAGTATCATCAATTCTAAAACAATAACACTGGGCAAACACACATGTTTTACCTCGGGTCCTGTGGGGTAGACCCCCTGGGAAACATGTGCAGGTCCCCGCAGTGTGAGCACCACATCCACAGACGGGAGCCGAGGGAGGGTTACAGAGTCAGTGCAGTCACCTGATCCCAGCCAGCTGGAACATCCGGAGCGGACGGTAGTCATTCAGTGGTCATGGAGCCGGCTTAAAGGGTGAAGAGTGAAGAGCAATTACCCCCTAGGAGAGGGGGGGACCCCTGGGGTTGCAGGGTGGAGGAGGGGGGGCAGAACCGACGCGTTTCATCCGCTATTCCGCGCATTTCATCAGGGTGATGGGCACACTGGTGCAGACGTTGCTTTTATAGATTTAGTTCAATATCTTCATCAATTACACCAGTAGGCCACTCTCCGCCCTAATTGTCAGCAAGATAATTAACCCTGTGTCCAAGTGTTTGGTTGAAGCATTTAATCCTTGGTTATACACATAAATTGCATCAACAAATCTCCAGGTACATAATACCAATATTCCACCAAGGGTACATTCTGCAGTTGGTATGACATATCGCTAGGTGTTTGCTCACCTCCATACTAGCGAGGGTTTTTTGATGGCTGTTGTTCCCTGTAAACATATGTACAGCATATACACAGACTATAGGGATTTCAATGGTATTTCTTTAGGTAATGGACACACATACACATCCAGCTTCCACACACAAGTGTAGAAGTGTGCATATATAGGCACTTTCACTAATATACATACATCTAGCTAGTGGATATTTCTCCCTATAAGTTTACCCATATAGATGATAGTACATATGTACAGAAACCAGGCAACGTAAGTTAATCATTGGAGAATAAAACTAGAAAAGGGGACAGGGGACAGGGGACGGGGGGGGGGGGGGGAGAAAGGGGGTATATAGATATAAGGGGAGCAAAAAATCTATATATAATATAATCCTTGTCTTTGGGTACCGATCAGAACTAATGTTCATACTTCATGGATCTATAGCAAGTGGGTTACAGGGAAAATGTGGGTATTCTTAACACTAAGTGATTCTTGTCAAGCTTTTAACCACTCATGGTTCCAAGAACACTTGTAAATTGAATTCTGTGTTTAACCCTCTAGGGGCCAAACATCCCAGTTTATAAATCCATCTTTTCTCTCGTTGTAATAAGACCCTATCAAAATCACCTCTCCGATTAGATATCTGTAGGGCATAGAAACCCTTAACTCTAAAACCATGGGGCTGTCCTTGGTGATGAGTTCTGAAGTGTTGTGCCAACGTGGATTCATCCGTAGGGTCTTTTATTGATGATAGATGTTCACCGATTCTGATCTAGAGAGCCCTTTTAGTTTTTCCCACATACATTTTGTTGCATGGGCAAGTAACGATGTACAGGACTCTCAGTTGAGCAGTTAATGAACTGGTTAATTCTATAGATGTTTCGGCCTTGGCTGTCATTGAATTTATCGTTTTTTTCCACATTTCTGCAGATGTGACACTTGCCACAGGGAAACATCCCTCTCAGAGGTGGTAATTCAGTGAGCCAGCACCTATTCACTGGCCTGGTGAATTCGGTCTTCACCAGTTCATCTGACAAGTTCCTGGCTCTTTTAGCCATTAGCAAAGGTTTAGATCCAACAATGGCCCTGGTTCGCGGGCATCTCGTCAGGATATGCCAGTGTTTGTTCAACACTGCCCTCACCTTTTCCCATTGGCTCCCAAAGGGAGTGATGATCCGTATTGGGCCTGGATTACTCATAGGTCTCTGAGTGCTGTTTTGATTTTGCAAGAGGTCTCTTCTTTTCATCTGGGATGCTCTTTTCCTAGATCTCTTTAGGATAGAGTGTGGGTATCTCCGATTTCTGAATCTCTTATAGAGTCCCATGGCTTCCTTTCTGTAGTCCTGTTCCAATGAGCAGCTCCGTCTAATCCTAAGGAACTGTCCCGTTGAAATGCCTCGAATAAGCGATTTGGGGTGGTGACTAGTGGCTTCCAAGAGGGTATTTGCTGCTGTTGGTTTTCTATGTGTGCTGGTGACAAGTTTACCGCCTTCTGCTCTGATTTGTAGATCTAAAAATGCTATCTGGTGGGTATGCATTGTGTAGGTCAACTTAATGTTTCTGGTGTTGTGGTTAAGCTCAGAGACAAATTTCTCCAGAGATCCCACCGATCCCTTCCATAGTAGAAGTACATCATCGATGTACCTGAGCCATAGTAACACCTGGCCCAGGTACATTGGCGAGCGGAAGACCACCTCCTCCTCCCACAGTCCCAAGTGGAGGCAGGCATAGACCGGGGCCCAGGGAGCTCCCATCAACGTGCCCTGTACTTGTTTGTAATATACTCCCATGAAGCTGAAGCAATTATGGTCTAGTGCAAACTGTATCAAATCTATTATGAACTCGTTTTGAGCCCCCATATGCGGATATTGGGTTTCCAGAAACTGGGCGACTGCTGCTAGGCCCCACTCGTGGGGTATAGACGTGTACAGCGACTCCACATCTATCCCCACAATTAGACTCTCCTCGGGTATCTCAATGTCTCGAATTTTACTAAGTACATCCCCTGTGTCTTTCACAAAGGAAGTAAGGTGTTGGACCATATCCTTCAGGAGGGAGTCAAGATATTTACCTACACGTTCAAGCAGGCCCCTTATCGCTTAGACAATGGGTCTGCCCGGGGGGTCAATAGTTGATTTATGTATCTTCGGTAGTACATAGATCGTAGGTGTATTGAATTCCCTCACCGTTAGGTAATCAAATTCTTTTTTGTCCAATAGATTTGCTTCTCTTGCTAGGAATAACTTAAAGTTCAATTCCTTTACAATGCTTGGAAATGGATTTGTATGTAGCCTTTCATATGTCGTATTATCCCTTAATTGCCGTAGGATCTCCTTCTCATATTTCGCGGCTGAGATTAATACTACATTTCCACCCTTATCACTTTTTTTAATGATGATATTAGAGGCATCTTTTAGTTCTTTTATGGCCCTCCTTTCATCTGGGTCTAGATTATCGTGGGTCCCGAAATCCTCCCAGTTTATGAGGCCCAAATCCTCCTGTATAAGGTCAAGGAAGACACCTAGCCACTTGTTCTTCCTGAAAGTTGGCATTTTCGTGGAGGTTACAAACAAGCCCAAAGGCCGGCAGCAATGCAACTCAGAGGGTGGGCCATTAAACATAAGCAGTTGAAGGAGATGATGGTCTCAAATACGTGGAAAAGAAGGAAAATTGGCTAGAGCACAAGGAAGAGCTCCGAGTGAAAGGAGAGGAGGGAAATAATAGAAAGCCTCCGCATTGGATACCCATTGGGTATCCCATGGATACCTCTGCAGGGTGTAACGAAAGGGGAGGAGAAAGCAAAGGGTGTTTTCCTGGAAAGAGGAAGAGGACAAGAGAGGTTCCCCCTCCGTTCAGCCCAAAACGTAGCACAAAAATGGGCCATTCAATCAGTCAATTAGAAAGTAAAGAAGGATCCATGTTAAGATGATAATTGTAGGATATCAATGGGTCTCAAATCTTCAAAAATATTATGTGGGAATCATTCAGTATAGAAGTGAGCTTCACATGGACCATGGTACCTATAAGCCACTGTCTGATCTCTGCAAAGTTGAGAAATGATTGACGGCCAGGCCTTTGCATGAGTCTGCCGACTGCCAGAAACACAAACCCCATCAGCTTCCATTTGTAAGGGAAACCCAAAACTCAAGGGGTTTCAGTAACTTTGACTGCTGAAGCCAAATCAAAAATGAAGATATTTATTGTACAAGCATGCAGGGAGAGAGCGACAAGCAATACGTCTTTAAAAAAAAAATAGCTTCTCTGTCTGACTATGGATTTTCTATTACAATGTATACATTCTAAAGGGGGTGGCACCTAGCTAACTAAACTCTTTGAAGTCCATTTGAGTCTCTGATGACTTTCTTTGATATGCGGGTGGTCATTCACATAATCTTGATATATGTGAACAGAGTATTTTTTGTGTGTTCAGGCAGCGCTTGCACTGTATAGTGCTCCCCTTATTTTTCCTTATTTACGTAAATATATAGTTACTACATGCAATCTCATATAAATGCAATAGGATTACATACAAATAAACTAATTATTTTCAATAAAAAACGTGCAAATAAACAAAATATGTTGAATAAGAGTGCTGTGCTCTGTGCTGGTGCGCACCTTCACTTCCTGCTTGCGGGTCAACAGAACGTGGCCTCTCGCACCTTGCGTGTCAACTGACGCATTTCGTCACTTCCTGTGACGTCTTCGGAGGTGGGCCCAAGGTGCGTTCCACGGCCTTTTATATGTACGTCATTGCTCCTAATTTCCCTCACATGTGCTTGCTAATGGGAGGTTACCCTTCCCACTGCTCAATTGGCCGGTCATGTGACCACTCATATAAAACCCGTGTAACTTTATTAAGAATATAAAGATTAAAAATAAAATTGCAATAAAAGTTTAATTCAAAAACTGCTTGTTATATTCCGTGCCAGATGTAACCTCCCATTAGCAAGCACA
>BLSH010417935.1:1050358-1074032 GCA_018402905.1 Glandirana rugosa | reverse complement strand
GAACCGCAGGAGAAACAGCACCTACGTCCTTTGGTTCGTAGGAGAAGGTGTAAACCACCAGGTCGGACTTCCGAGACGCTAAATCCTGAGCTCGGAAGAAGTCCTAAACTAGTCCAAGGGTACAATGTTAGTTGGTAACCTTTACCATGCCAAACATGATTTTATTTTTTATACGTTGTATGTAAACGTTTTGCACTGTCACTTAATTTCACAAATAAGTGGTTACGGTCTTCAGACGGTTCGTTTTATCCACTCAACCTTCGAGACCACGTACTCCTCTTGATACTAAAGTAACCATAACGACATAGAACCGAAGTAAGAAGTGTAACGAACCGATAATACAGCAATACCAATGAAATCATAGTTCTCCTCATGCACCAGAGCTTCCAACTCACCTATTTTGCTTGGCAGACTTCTGGCATTGGTGAATAAACACTTTAATTCACTGTCACGTTTTGCAAATGTATGTTGCATATTTTTTATTTTAGTACAAACCGTACCATTTCCAATGGTTGATTGTAACATGGGAACCTGATCAAATCCTGAAGAAGGCTCGAGTCCTAAATCGCAGAGCCTTCAGGCTGGACCACCAAATGTGGAAGAGGATGCTTGGTTTCCTGCATCCACGACAAAGAGGACGCCAAGGGGACAAATTTGGCTATCTGTACTGGGTCATATATCAGTGATAGAGAAACTTATAGGCATTCTCTTGGGCAAATACAGTCAGGTGCATAAATATTGGGACATCAACACAATTCTAAACTTTTTTGGCTCTATACACCACCACAATGGATTTGAAATGAAACGAACAAGATGTGCTTTAACTACAGACTCTCAGCTTTAATTTGAGGGTATTTACATCCAAATCAGGTGAACGGTGTAGGAATTACAACAGTTTGTATATGTGCCTCCCACTTTTTAAAGGACCAAAAGTAATGGGACAATTGGCTACTCAGCTGTTCCATGGCCAGGTGTGTGTTATTTCCTCATTATCCCATTTACAAGGAGCAGATAAAAGGTCCAGAGTTAATTTCAAGTGTGCTATTTGCATTTGGAATCTGTTGCTGTCAACTCTCAATATGAGATCCAAAGAGCTGTCACTATCAGTAAAGCAAGCCATCATTAGGCTGAAAAAACAAAACAAACCTATCAGATGTCCCAATATTTATGGACCTGACTGTATGTTCCGGGAACACTTAGAAGAGTGAAGCCAGATTTGTTTCTAGTCTAACTAATCCAGTGTTTTACTCAATTCAGCTTACCAGTTTGAAACATAGGGAACTGTGCAGGATCCCATGGTATCAGTTAGGGAAGCATACAAATCAGTCACTAGGCCTTTAGGGAAGAGTTTTTAAGATGCCAGTTTTCAAATGTGGTCAAGCGTTTAGGGGAGTCTGGCTGGTTTTGGTGAAGAGAATGGATGTGATGCCGAATTTGGTTGTATCTGAAGATCTCAGAAGCTGGAAGCTGCCAGTATTCCTGCAGGTATTCAGGGGACTTAATACCATCAACCACCAACAGTTCATATACAGAATTGGTCCCTCTGTCCCGGCACCAGCGGAAAGTCACCAGGTTGTCATTCCAGGCAGCCGCATAGATGTTCCATCCTCTGCTTTTTGTGATGTGCTGAAATACCCTTAAGCAGTGAGTGCATTTTAACCCTTTCTTTACTTGTGTTATTAAAATCTGCACTTAGATGTTGTTGCCCTCTTTTTGGTTTATCTACCCATGGGTTCATGTTCATGTGTGCTTACACCAGGGCTTGACAAATCACTGGGCCTGAGCTGCCGTCCGAATGCTTCCACACACCCAACCCTCCCACTATGTATCCCGGGCTACGCTTGCCTGTCTGCAGGCCCGGGACTGGCATAGCGGTGCCGCCGAGAAGAGGGGAGGGGGTGAGCTCTCCTCCCCTTGTTGCTGACCCAACGTCACTTCCAGGTGCCCTTTGACAGTTTCCCCGGCCATCATTGCATTACATTCAGTGTAGCGCATAGAAGACTTGCAGTGTCTTTCAGACCCTGGATGTCTCATTATAGAGAATCTGTCACCAAAAAAAATCATCACATAAGGGACTTTTTGTCCCCTATGTGATGAAAAAAAAAAGTTTAAAAAAATGTATATTTTTTTAATTGTAAAAAAATAAAATTACACCCAAGCACATAAAATCCCCCTCAAAACATTTAGCCCCCTTCCCCACTCCCTCATATACACACGTACTAATGTAAACACATGCATCGGGGCTCCTACATCTGAAAACGTTAATTGCGATACATGTTACATGTTGCCACACACATTAGAATGAGAACAATAATTCAAGCACCAGATCTCCTTCAAAACGCTAAACTGATGACCTATAGGGGCATATCTATATCTAGTTACTCGATGTAACCTCATATTTTATATTTTACCAAAAATTGGGTAATTTGTTGCGTTTCTGTGCCCCCTAAAATGAACTTTAATATGTTTTTTACTGAAATGATGCTGTAATATTGTGACAAAAAAAATTGGAACTACCACTATTGTATTCTCTAGGGTGCCTGCTTTCAGAAAATATATAATGTTTTGGGGGATTTATGTCATCTTCAGGCTTAAAATGATTTTATACACGTGTGCAAAAAAAAAATGCAAAAATAGCTCTGGCAGCAAAAGGGTTAAAGGATAAGTTCACCTTCAGGAACATTTTACATAAACATTTTAAATATAACTGGCTCATAGATTCAAAGCAAATTTGTCAAGCCCTGGCATACAAATATACATTATACACCTTAAAATGGGAGGCATACATCTAAGTACAGCAATATACCACAAATTAGGGCATTCATCTATGCCCCTTGGTCATTAGAGGGTTAATAAATAATACATGTCTGTTTAGTGTTCTTCACAAAAAGGAGTTGATAGAGAATGATAAAACAAAGATTAAAGTGTTACTAAATCAAGGACCCTACGTTCACTATATCTGGTTTCCCATAGTACACAGAATATTGAAATGCAACTATTTTGGTAAATATAAACTGCTAAATACCTTTTCTAATCAGCAGTATATAGCGGTCTTGTGACTTCTATCAGTGTCTGGCCAAGCACTGGTTAATGCTTGCAGGAGGAGTTTTCATTCTCCTCTGACTGTCCTATGAGGCTGCATCACCCCTGACCCTCTGTCTGGACAGTGCTGATTGGCCCTGTGCTGATCACATGCACCCCCCAAAAAAAAAACAACTATCTAGCAACACACACCAAACTGAGCATGTTCAGAGTGCCTCCAAGGCTCTGTACTATCAGCAGATGGATTGGGGACAGTAAAAGAAGGGGATGATCCGAGAAGACAGGACCAATCAGCGTTTTTACACAGTGTAGAGGATTAACCCCTTAGGTTCTACAGTGAGTATAACAAGCATGCTTTTCAGCAAATACAGACTCATTTTACTGTTGGGGTTTAGTAACACTTTAACATTTTCTGGAACAAGCTCTTGACAATGAGATTCAGCCCATTCAAATTACAGTTGTTTGCTGTGTGTCCCATAAACAGTGTGTATTGCACCAATCAGTGCTTCCAACTCTTCTGAAAGAAATGAAAGGGCTTAGACCTTCAAAATAATGATTTTGGTTTACCAAGTACCCAGAAAACCTTACATGATAGCATTCCATGATCCTCTTCTTCTCAGGTCCCCTACTGGCGCTCCTGGTTCCTCTTTTTCTCTGTGTGCCACCATAGGAAGCTGCGTCCTATTGTGGAACACCTGTGGGCTCGATCCTGGGTCATGCTGCCTGTGTCCATAGACACAGACAGTGTAGCTTTGCCCCGCCCCCTTTTCCTTGTCACAGGATTTGATTGACCGCAATCTTCCCTGTGAGCAGGGAGAGAGCAGAGAGTACCACTGCTCTCTGGCACAGTGCTGGATCGAGATTGGGCTCAGGTAAGTATAAGGGGGTTGGAGGGGGAAACTGCACACAACAAGTTTTTTTTACCTTGATGCAGAGAATGCATTAAGGTTAAAAAAAAAACACCTTTAGATTTACTTTAACCACTTGCCGACCGGCTCATGCACTTTTACTGCGGCAGGTTGGCAGCCCTACGTGAATTGCCGTATATTTACGGCGGTTCGCGAAGGCGCAGCTGCAGGGGGGGGGAATGCGCCGCCAGGGGCATGCTCTCGTGCCCGCCACAGGGTGCGTGTGCATGCCCGGGGGTCAGGCAGACTCGATGTTCACCTTTTACAGAGGCAGAACGGAGATTTGCCAGTGTAAACAGGGCGGTTCTCCATTCTGTGAGGGGAGAGATGACAGATCTAATGTTTCCAGTGATCGGGAACAGTTACATCTGTCATGCCCCTGCCAGCCCAGCCCCCCCACAGAACACAGTGAGGGAACACACTTTAACCCCTTCCCTGCCAATGACACTTATACAGTAATCAGTGGCTATTTAGGGACCTTAGATTGTAAGCTCCTTTGAGGGTAGGGACTGATGTGAATGTACAATATATATGTAAAGCATTGTTTAAATTGACAGCACTATATAAGTGCCTAAAATAAATAAATATTTTTAGCTCTGATCACTTGTATAAATGTCATAGGTCCCAAAAAAGTGTCCAATCTGTCCGCCAGAATATCGCAGTCCCAATAAAAATCGTAGATTGCCGCCATTACTAGTAAAAAAAAAAAAAATTCCATAAATCTATTCCCATACTTTGTAGACGCGATAACTTTTGCGCAACCGAATCAATACACTACACGCCTATTGCAATTTTTTTCACCAAAAATATGTAGAAGAATATATAGTGGCCTAAACTGAGGAAGAAATTTGTTTTTTGTAAATTTTTTGGGGATATTTATTATAGCAAAAAGTAAAAAATATTCTGTTTTTTTTTTACACAATTGTCGCTATTTTTTTGTTTAACCCCTTCCCACCGGTAGGACGTCCATGGACGTCCTGGACTTTGAGGGGTGATATCTGAACGGTGCCAGCAGCTACAGGCACCGTTCAGATATCATTTTTTCAGGCTGGCGATTCTGTGCACCATAAGAACGATCATAGCGGCAGTTCAGCCGCTTGATCGTTCTTGTAGGCAGCGGGAGGGGACGTCCCCCCTCCCGCCGCCATTCGGTGCTTCTCCCGTGCCACCCGTACGATCGGCGGCAGGGAGAAGAGATCCGTCGCCGCCGGATTGTCGTCAGGGAGATGACTGATGACCATCTGGTCACCAGTCATCTCTATGACCCTCGGAGGCCCGGGCGCGATGTTATGATGTTACGTCCGGGTCGGCTTTAGTAAACAAAGCCGTGATCACGGCTGGAAAGGCTGGGATCGGAATTTTTTTTCTGATCTCAGTCTTTCCAGCCTGCAGAAGAGATGTGAAGTCATATTGACCCCATATCTTTCCATAAAGATTACCTGTCACGCACCATTCCTATTACAAGGGATGTTTACATTCCTTGTAATAGGAATAAAAGTGATCAAAAAAAAAAAATTAAAGAGACAGTGTAAAAATGTAAAAAAAAAGTAAAATAAATAATAATAATAAAAAAAAAAAATTAAAGTCCCCGCGTACTCGCACGCAGAAGCAAACGCATATGTAAGCCCCGCCCACATATGTAACCAGTGTTTAAACCACACATGTGAGATATCGCCGCATGCGTTAGAGTGAGAGCAACAATTCTAGCAGTAGACCTCTTCTGTAACCCTAAACATGTAACCTGTAAAAATGTTTAAAGCGTCGCCTATGGAGATTGTTAAGTACCAAGGTTTGACGCAATTCCACGAGTGTTCGCAATTTTAAAGCGTGACATGTTGGGTATCAATTTACTCGGCGTAACATCCTCTTTTACAACATAGAAAAAAATTGGGCTAACTTTACTGTTTTGTATTTTTTTAATTCACTAAACTGTTTCTTTTACAAAAAAAACCCGTTTGAAAAATTCCTGCGCAAATATCGTGTGATATAAAAAGTTGCAATGATTGCCATTTTATTCCCTAGAGTCCCTGCTAAAAAAAAAACATATATAATGTTTGGGGGTTCTGAGTATTTTTCTAGCAAAAAAATGATGATTTTTACATGTAGGAGAGGAGTGTCAGAAATGGCCCGGTAAGGTAGGGGTTAAAGCACAAAAAATAAAAAATGCAGAGGTGATCAAATACCACCAAAAGAAAGCTCTATTTGTGGGTAAAAAAGGACGTCAATTTTGTTTGGGTACGACCGTGCAATTGTCAGTTAAATTGATGCAGTGCTATATTGCAAAAAGTGCTCTGGTCAGGAAGGGGGTAAATCCTTCCTGGGCTGAAGTGGTTAACCACTTAAGGTCTGGAAAAACTTCCTCCTTAATGGCCAGGCCATTTTTTGCGATGCGGCACTGCGTCACTTTAATTGACAATTGCGCGGTCGTATGGCGTTGTGCCCAAACATAATTCACGTCCCTTTTCCCCACAAATAGAGCTTTCTTTTGGTGGTATTTGATCACCTCTGCGTTTTTTATTTTTTGCTCTATAATCAAAAAAAGAGCGACAATTTTGAAAAAAAAACACAATATTTTTTACTTTTTGCTATAATACATATCAGAAAAAATGTAAAAAAACAAATTTCTTCCTCAGTTTAGGCTGATATGTATTCTTCTACATATTTTTGGTAAAAAAAATTGCAATAAGCGTATATTGATATTTAAGTGTTCCCTAGGGAGGTGTTAATGACACCCCCAGATCAGTTCGCATATCGCAGTGCGAACTGTCAAATTGTGCAGGAATTGGATTGGGATTGATCTGATTCCAGTGCGGACCAAAGGAAGGGTCCTGTGCCATTTTGGTGCGAATGCAATGCAAATTTAGCCATACAATCTGCATGGCTGATTTTGCATTGCACAGACATCGGAGTGCGAATCACGTGTGAACCCAGCCTCAATCAATAGATAATAAAGTTACTAATCTTTCAAGTGTGTGTTTAGGGGGTGAAGACACATACAGTGCCTTGAAAAAGTATTCATACCCCTTGAGATTTTCCATAATTTGTCATGTTACAACCAAAAACATAAATGTATTTCATTGGGATTTTATGTGATAGACCAACACAAAGTGGCACATAATTGTGAAGTGGAAGGAAAATAATAATTGGTTTTCAGCATTTTTTATAAATAAATATGTGAAAAGTGTTGCATGCATTTGTATTCAGCCCCTTTACCCTGATACCCCTAACTGAAATCTAGTGGAACAAATTGCCTTCAGAAGTCACCTAATTAGTAAATAGTGTCCACCTGTGTGTAATTTAATCTTGGTATAAATACAGCTGTTCTGTGAAGCCCTCATAGGTTTGTTTGAGAACCTTAGTGAACAAACAGCATTATGAAGGCCAAGGAACACACCAGACAGGTCAGGTATAAAGTTATAAAGCAGTTTAAAGCAGGGTTAGGCTATACAAAATATCCCCAGCTTTGAACATCTCATATAGCAATGTTCAATCCATCATCCAAAAATGGAAAGAGTATGGCACAACTGCAAACCTACCAAGACATGACCATCCACCTAAACCGACAAACTGGGCAAGGAGAGCATTAATCAGAGAAGCAGCCAAGAGACCCATGGTTACTCTGTAGGAGCTGCAGATATCCACAGCTTAGATGGGAGAATCTGTCTACAGGACAAATATTAGTTGTACGCCCCACAAATCTGGCCTTTATGTAAAAAAGCCATTGTTGAAAGAAAGCCATAAGGAGTACCGTTTTTAGTTTGCGAGGAGCCATGTGGGGGACACAGCAAACAGGTGGAAGAAGGTGGTCTGGTCAGATGAGACCAAATTTTAACTTTTTGGCCTAAAATCAAAACGCTATGTGTGGCGGAAAACTAACACTGCACATCGCCCTGAACACACCATTCCCTCTGTGAAACATGGTGGTGTTGTGGGGATGGTTTTCTTCAGCAGGGACAGGGAAGCTGGTCAGAGTTGATGGGAAGATGGATGGAGCCAAATACAGGGCAATCTTAGAAGAAAATCTTTTAGTCTGCAAAAGTCTTGAGACTGGGGCAGAGGTTCACCTTCCAGCAGGACCATGACCCTAAACATACAGCCAGAGCTACAATGGAATGGTTTCGATTAAAGCATATTCATGTGTTACAATGGCCCAGTCAAAGTCCAGACCTAAATCCAATTGGGAATCTGTAGCAAGACTAGAAAATTGCTGTTCACAGACACTCTCCAACCAATCTGGCAGAACTTGAGCTATTTTGCAAAGAAGAATGGCCAAAAATGTCACTCTCTAGATGTGCAAAGTTGGTAGAGACATCCCCAAAAACAACTGCAGCTGTATTTGCTACGAAAGGTGTTTCCACAAAGTATTGACTCAGGGAGGCTGAATACAAATGCACACAACACTTTTCACATATTTATTTGTAAAAAAAATGTTGAAAACTATTTATCATTTTTTCTTCCACTCTATCATATAAAATCCCAATAACATACATTTACATGTTTGGTTGTAACATGACAAAATGTGGAAAATTTCAAGGGGTATGAATACTTTTTCAAGGCACTGTATGCTAAATACCAACAGTCGTATTTTCTAAAATAATTCCTTTTATATTTGTATACCGTGCACATGCTTCAACTGTCTTGTTTACACAAATATATATATATATATATATGCATATATATATATATATATATAACAGCTTGCTGCAAAATTATAGACTATGGTCAGGTTAGGAATTTAGAACACAGAAAAAACAATTTACAGTATGATCTCTGTAGCACAGTCCTTGAGCCACACACAAACACACACAGACAAACTCTAGGGCCAATTTTATCAATAAATGTGGTTCACTTTGTCATATCAAAAAATATAATCACGTGCAAGGAAATTAGAAAACAGCATTTTTGCTTGCACATGATTGGATCATATAAGTAAGCAGAGCCTCGCTTCATTCGCTAAGTTTTGAAGAACATCCCCTTTCAAAGTGCAAATTCCCTTGCAAAATGAAGAGCCTATTTGCCTTCAGTAAATCAGCCCCATGTGTCACTCGACATATAGGGGAGATTTACTAAAACTTGTTCACAAAGAATCTGGTGCAGCTGTGTATAGTAACTAATCAGCTTCTAATGTCAGCTTATTCAATTAGGCTTTGACAAAAAACCTAGAAGCTGATTGGTTACTATGCACAGCTGCACCAGATTCTGTGTGCACCAGATCTATGCCTCGTACACACGTTCAGATTATCGGATGATAAAAATCGCTTTCGGAACAGTCGTACGATAGCCTGATCGTTAGTACAGAGCTTTCGATAATGACAGTCCGTCCAACAATATTCGAAGGGACAAACACGAAAACTTTCCTCGGACGATAGCCTATCGAACAACAATCGTATAGACAAACACTACGCATGATCATGATCATACCTATGCAAACAGGATCATTTCAGATACTTAACTACGCAAACAGGAAGTTTTTCTAGAATCATACGAAAAAAATCTTACTTTCAGTACAGTGCTTTAACTAATGTTGCATTCGATTTATGTATTATACAACTAAAAATGAACTATTAGTCGTTCGATAATCTGAACGCATGTACGAAGCATTAGGGCCAGTTCACATAGGAACGGACAGCTGCCCGGAGTGCTATCCATTTCTAACTGAAGCAGGAGGCTGTGTGGTGCGCGATTCAGCACATTACACTACTCCTTATTTTTTTCCACTCAACTTTATTTGAGTTGTAGAAAACGACACTTCATTCATGGCTGTACAGTGACATGTGATCCTGTACAATGCACTGCAATAAAATGCATCATGTCTGCATTTTATAGCAGCACACTGCAGCTCAGCTCTGCACAGTGTGAATGGGACACTCAGGAAACAGTTGATTTTTGTGTGTCCTTGTGGTGACAGGCGTTTTACAATACAATACAGTAAAATGCATGTAACTGCACAATATGTGAATTCACCCTTAGTAAATCTCCCCCATGGAATGCCTTAATCATGGACATATGGGAGGAGAGCTGTTGGTGTAGACAGTATATTATTAAGGCCCAGTGCTGCAGATATAGGTTTCCAGAAAAGAGTGGGTCCAGCAATGCAGAAAATTAACTTTTCATTTTGTTTTCACTTCATTTTCTAGATATCTACTTTTTCTTTAGTAGCTCCCCAGTTTTTGTAGCAGCAAGTGATCTTTTTAGAGGGGTATAAAATCACACACCACAGCAAGCTCTGAATGCTCAAGAAAAAGCATAATAGTAGCAAAATTAATAACAGTAGTTTTTCATTTTTGGCACAAGTGTACAGATCTGCATTTTTGGCTATAAAATTACTTAAAACCCCTAGAAGATTATATTTTTGGTAAAATATAAAAGATGAGGTTGTGTCCAGTAAATAGATATCAAACATGTCAAGTTTTAAAATCGCATTGCACCCGTGATATCGCAAAAAGCTACAGTACCCAACAATTTCCATAGATGATGCTTTAAAAGCCTTTACAGCTCATCAGTTTAGAGTTAACTGTGAGCTTTAGTGGTAGAATTATTGCTCTCACACCGATGTTTACTGCAATACCTCACGTGTGTGTTGCAATCACAGTTTACATATGCGTGCCCATCCTGTGTGCATGTGTGAATCTGCAGACGTGTACAGGGCAGTGGTGGTTACGTTATTACTTTTTAAATACATTTTATTATATGATCACCCCCCAAAGTAGTACAGTATCACTATGGTAACACTGCTCCGCTCTGGTGACTGTATGTAAAAAATATTTATATATATATATATCCATATATATTTTAAGAAAAATTGTAAAAGAAAGCTATGTATTTTTTTTTTGTACACACTCGCCACTTTATCAGTCGCAGCGCCGCCCCTAATCACTGCAACACCTGTCCCTAATCACTGCCACACCAGTTAGTGTTCCATATCACTGCCACATCAGCTACAGCAACCTTGGTGCTAGATTATGAACATCGCTCAAGCTGGGGAAAATAAACTCCCTCAGTTACCAGGGAGAAAGGTGCAGGCTGCCAGAGGTGCTCATTTCGAAACAATGCATGTAAAAAATCAAAGAAGCGCCACACTCCCAACCAGGCAAACTAGTAAAGATTTGAAAACCGCCTTAGCCCTTTAATCTTTGCCAAAGCCACACCCCTGACATGTTTTGCTCTGGCCACCAGAGCTTAATCATAGGGTCCTCCAGAACATTTCATTTGTAATGTTAGTAGGTGGAAAATGTCATATGTCAGTAATAGTGGCTGGTTCCTGCTAATGAACATGAATAAACTTGCTGTAAAGTGCTAAGCATGTGAATGGGGAGACTCAGGCTGAGAAAGGCTGTTCCAGATGTACTCACTGTAACCTTGGTGCTAGATTATGAACACTGCTCAAGCTGGGGAAACCAAACTCCAACACTCACCAGTGAGAAAGGTGCAGGTGCATCCAAAGTGATTAATGTACAACGTGCTTTGCTCTGCCCACCAGAGTTTAATAATATGTTTAAGCTCTGGTAGGCAAAGCGAAGCATGTCAGAGAGCGTGGGTTTGGCGAGGACTTATGGGCTGAGGTAATTTTCAAGTCTACACTAGGTTGGTTGGACAGGAGTGCGCCACATTTGATTGATTTTATACACCAGTGACAGTGTCACTGATCACCGCCACACCAGTTACAGTGCCCCTAATCACCACAACACGTTACAGGGCCCCTGATCATGGCCACACCAGTCATATTGTCCCCTAATTACTGCCACACCAGTTACAGTGTCCTTGATCATTGCCACACCAATTACAGTATCCCTGATCATTATTTGCTGTGTAATTTATGCCCCTAGATAGCCTGAAGGTGCTCATTGGATTTTGGGCATCTCTGTTTGGCTAGGCTGTGAAAAAGTCTCATACATGCGGTATTGCCATTATCTGAAGAAGTAGGAAAATGTGCTTTGAGGTGTAATTATAAGTATGCCTATGTTGTGTGAGAGAAATAACTGAATGAAAATGACAACTTTGTGAAAACAATTACATTTTTTTCATTTTCAAAAAAATTGTGACAAGAAAAATTACAACTTCAAAAAACTCACCTTGCCTCTTACTAAATACCACGGAGTGTCTACTTTTCCAAAAAGTAATTTTGGTATTTGTACTGTCCTGGCATTTTAGAGCCTTAAGAATTAAGATAGGCAGTCAATACATCAGGACTAATCCATTTTTATTTTAGTTTATGAAAAAAGCATTATTTATTTACAACATTTTATAACAGAAACTAAGAAAAAACATTTTTTTTCCAAAATGTTCACTTTTTTTCATTTATATAGCAAAAAATAAAAAAAAACCCAGAGGTGACTAAATACCACCAAAAGAAATGATAAAAAAAAATCCATTTTGGGTACAGTGTTGCATGCCTGAGTAATTGTTATACAAACTGTGACAGTGCTGAAAGCTGAAAATTGGCCTGAACTTGAGGTAGTCAATATCACAGTGGTGGCTGGGCTGCAGCAGAAGCTCTGAGGACAAAATAAAATCTTCTAGCAAATGAGGAGGAGAACTGGGTTCTACTGCTTAGACACCCAGCAGACTGTACAGAAGCTAAACAAATGCTGCTTGCTGCACAGTGAAAGCAATGGGAGGATTGTGACTAGCGATGAGCACGAAGAATCCCTCTGTGTGTATGACATGAACTTGGAGATTTCACAGAAGATATAGTCAACATCAGCTTCAGCCTTTACCCTCCCACTTCAAGGCAGCTGTATGGGCTATAGTAACTCCACTGGTCACAGCTCACCTCAGCCTGCTGATTGAACAATGCAAGAGCAGCATCAAACAAATGTGCTCTTCCACCTGTAAGCATGTTCCGAAAAGTCGACTGATAGATCTGTGCAATGCAGAAGAGCTGAGAATGAATGATAGTAGTTTCATCTTAAAAATTGTTTATTTGGATGTAATGAACATATAACCAGGTTTTGTTTTCTTCCTGGAGTAATACTTTAACGGAGCTGCCAGAAGCCTTCAATAGCACAGCAAAATTCTGTGAACCTTAGTGTTATATATTATAGAGCTTGCAAGTCATCTTTCATAAGCTTGTAACCTGACAATGACTGCACAGACACAGCAGAAAGTTGCTGTAATTCTAAGTTTGCCAAAAGGAAAGTTAATTGGGTGAGCAGAATAGGAGGCCAACAAATAAACCATGAAAAAGAAAGCATCCTGGATCAAGGCTAGGTAAAGATTTCATTTTGAAAAGTCCCATTCAATGTTGTTCTGTAGCAATGAAGAGAATATTTTACATAGAATCCAAAGAACAGCTGCAAAAATAGCTCAGTGGAAGCTGTCTTGTGCTTACAGATTTAGGTTACAGGTTGGAATCCTTCAGAGCCTAATATCCTGTTAGGATGCTTTATCTAAGCTTCCACTGGAGCTTTATAAACAGTACACATTGCCAGACTGATTTCAAATGCAGTTTTTCCTTATCTGGAATGCATGTGTTCATCCAGATGACTACACAGAGAATTGAATAAACGTATTATATTACAGTGGTATATTTACCTTGTTCTTCCTTCTCTGTGCTGTCACTGCTCAATACAGTAGTGTTTCGTATTGTGTGTTATTTGTGATTACATTATTATATGAAATCTTGGCTAGTAGATAAGTGCCTTTATATGAATAATACCAGTAAGAATGAAAATGGAATAATGGTATTCCAGCCTTCAGTGTGTGTGTCATCTAACAGTAAGGCGAGAAACCATATAAGGGAGCCTTATTTATTAAAATGTCTAATGTGGAATCTGTCTGCATTTCATTTATAGAAATAAATAAAAAACATTCACATTTCAGGATATTATTTTCCAAGGAAGAATTCAGACTGATTAGTGGGCACTGGAAGACAAAGACATCATTATATCCCCGTTAACTACATGAATACTTTAAAAGTAATACAATTGTCTTAAAAAAAAAAAAAAAAAAAAGATGCTAGGATGTATCCAGCTCTTACTTGCTGCCACTTCTCCTGCAGCTATTATGGGTAATTACTAGCTTTCAAATTAAGTGCCGGTTCACACTAGTGTGATGACAGACATCGCTTGTGATTCGCAGCGCATTGCTGTTCACATCACATGCAATGTCTCTACAATGCGATTTCAGCCATACAGATAGTATGGCTGAAATCGCATCACATTCAGACCAAACTCGCACAGGACTCTTTTTTTGCGTCAAACCAGAATAGGATTGCATGGGTGTTCACACTTATGTGATCCGATTCATGTCCGAACTGTCAGTTCACAGTGCGATATGTGAGCTGAAATGGGGGTGCCATTATCACTGTATTGACGCTCTCCTCAGTTCGCATATGGCAGTGTGAATGGCTGTGCGAGTCAGGTGCGATGCGGGAACAGTGAATTCGCAGGGTTCTCGCATTGCACGAGTGTGAGCTGAGTGGTTTTTTTTTTAACAATTTATTTGGTTTTATGAAATATACAGGTCAGAAGATAAGTTTTGTACAACAATTGGGGTTATTAGGTGCGATTAAATAAGTTGAGAGATTGTATGTAATGACAAACAGAAATAGAACCTATGAATTTCCACAGAACGAAGGGGGGGGGGGTAGAGAGGGGGCTGGGGAGGTGAGGAGGAGGAAAGAAAAGGGGGGTGGAGAGAAGAGAAGGGAAGAGGTTTGAGGGGGGGTAGAAGGGTGAAAGGTAGACTGACCATAAGCAACTTAACTAACCCAGTTGAGATATACAATGGATTCGTTCAACACAAGCTAGTATATATAAAGATTCATGTTTGTTTATAAGTAGCGAAGCAACCAACCACTGTAGGCCAGGCTTCAATGACGAAGTTGAGCTACAGCAGTAGTTTGTGATGCAGAATTGTCTTGGAGAATTGTAGAGGGAAATGTAGCCTAGCGATGAAAGGTATGTCCGAGCATATGGGGTTGAGAAGTATTAGCTCTGTAGGAGGATAAAAACCTCCTCAATTGCCTTATTGTCCGAAGGTGAGAGGCCATTTGTTAGGAATGCAGACCATTTTCTGTGGAAGCGTTGTTGATTTGAGTGGTTAGAGAGCATGGAGTCAATTTTTTCCGGCTTTAAAAGTTTAAGAAGATCAGCTTTGACATCTTTGGTTGTTGGTGGGTCCTTTGAAATCCAATTTTTGAGTATTGCCCTTCTGACAGACATATAGCACGTTGCTAACCATGCTTTGTTGTACTGCAGTGTTGAGAGTTGTTGGTGAAATCTGGGATAAGGGTATCCAGAGTCCCGAAAATTAGAGCATAGAGATTTTCATGAGGTGTGAGGCCAGTTATTGATGTGGCAAAGAGTTCAGCACTGGTCCAGAGGGCTGCAATTTGGGGGCATGACCAAAGCTTGTGAAATAAAGATGGTCTGTGGGTATTGCAAAGTGGGCAAGCAGATCCACTCTTTGTGGAGGAGGAGGAGATATGGGGAATGTAGGCTTGGTGAAAAACAGACAAGTACAAGTAAAAAACAATTGTAGTTATGGTTTTGGTTATAGTGCAATTAAAACAAGAAAAACTATATACAACAATCAAGGGCGATGATGACAATGTGGTTGGTGTATAATAACCATTAGTACTAAAAAGTCCAATAGTCCATAGCACTGGTGAGGCAGCCATCCAAGGAACTGAACCAAGCTCCAGTACTGAAATCAAAAGACAAGAACAGAGGCGCCTCTAAGTGCAGTATTAAAACAATTTATTACAAGCAATGGATTAAAAACACTCACAAGATAAGAGCCAAGTGAAAGTCTGTATCAGGCTAAGTCCCGAGGACATCATAATCTGTCCCGGATGGATCGCTGCTGGGAAGGCTGTGCAGTGGTGACAGTTCCAGATGGAAGCCGCTCTGAGTGGTGGAAAGGCCGGCCAGGAAGCTCAGAAGGAGGCTTGGAGCGCAGCTAGGACCAGATGTGGGCGGATAGCCCGCCCCTTCTTCAGGCAAAGGACAAACAAGACCTGGGAAGGCTAACGTGGTTATATACTAAAAGGGGCGGGGGAGCAGCCAGCATGGAAACTGAATGTGACAGGCACTGCTAATAGATGACATATTCTCGGAACAAGGAAGGAAAATGAGCCTAACAGATTACATGTGTGTTCATAAGAGACTAGAAGGACTGAGAGAAAGGCAGAAAAAAAGGCCTAGGGTACAATCTAAGGTGCAAATTAAGACCTAGTAAAAGCGGTAACTCAATTCAGATATATGGTACAATTATACATATGAAGACCATCATATTGTTTTACAGACTCTAAACATGATAAAAAGTGCTGTAAAGTCATTAGTACCCAAAATAGAATAATTCATTATATAAAAAAGCAACTATAGGAATAAGAAAATATAATTAATAAAAAAAAAAAAAATATATATATATATATATATATATATACATATATATATATATATATATATATATATATATGTATTAAAAATATATATAATATATGTATAAAAATAAATCATCTACGTAATATACATGTATATATACATACATATATACCTGTGTGTGCACCAGGTGTGTATACCCACACCTGTAAAAAACATTTTGTAACTATGATACATTTTTATCTAAGTTGAAATCATGATCTCAAGTCATTAGATGATATTAATAGGATAAGGATGCATGATCCATCGTATTGTCATGGAGAAGGGGTGAAGGGGAATGGCAAGGGTAAAGCAGCCATATGTGTGGGGGCAGTAACACTTCCAGACAAAGGTGAAATACATTTTTCTGAGAATTGTAAACAAATTCGTACTAAAAAATGTGGCTAAAATAAATGAAAAAGTGATGGTTAAAAATAATCACAGGTGTAAAAATACTCATGAAGGGAAGTCATATAACAGGATGTCAGTGGTGATATAGAGACCATAGGATGGTAGAAACCTCTATACATTCGTTCATACCACCCGGTGAGAGGACATCTAAAGTATAGATCCAGAAGGTCTCGCGGGCACAAAGCTTTTTGAACCGCTCAGCTTCTGGGAGGGTATTGGCTATTTGTTCTATGACCCAGACCTTTAGACCTAATGTGGATTTTTTGTGGACCTCTAGGAAATGTCTAGGTACACTATGAGGGTCCTTACCCTCGTCTACGAGCCTCCTATGTTCACCAAAACGACACCTCAAAGGACGAATGGTACGACCCACATTTGGGACGGCCCCATGTACCTCATCAACCAGTTTGTGGAACATTGCAATGACAACCCCCATGGCCTGTCTTTTACTCATGTCACAGACCCTCACTCTTTGGCTTTTCTTGATCTTGAACTTAGCCATATAGAGGAATCCATTATAGCTCGGAACTAGACTAAGCCTACTGCAGGCAACTCATTTTTGCATTACGATAGCTGCCATTTTCCCCCATGGATTAATAATATCCCTAAGGGACAGTTTTGTAGACTGAGAAATAATTGCACCTTAGAGGAAGATTATGTTTCCCAGGGTGCCATTCTTAAAACAAAATTCTCAGACAAAGCTTATCCCGACCAATTAGTGAACGATGCCTTTGAGCTATATAGGGAAAGCATGCCCCCAAAAAAACCCACCTCAGAGAACCAATCCCTTCGGTTCGTCACAATATTCCACTCTCAACATCATAGGATGGAAAAAATATTTTCTAAACATCGGAACATCCTGCTACAGGACCCCCACCTGAAAGATTCATTACCTCCTAATCCAAAAGTAACCTATGGAAAAGCCCCCAGTCTAAAAGGGAAAACTGCCCCGAGCAAATTAAAAACCAAAAAAGTACCACCAGCAGTGCCGGTACTAATACCACTGGTGGGCATGCACTAATGTCTTAAGGCCTTATGCAAGACATGTGCCTTTGTACACCATGGCCAAAAATCTTTTCACACAAAAGGGAAAACCTACATGCTAGATGCTTTCTACAATTGTTCATCCAATTTTGTAATCTATGGACTCATGTGTCCTTCTGGACTTATCTATGTGGGCCATACCATTCGTCCTTTGAGGTGTCGTTTTGGTGAACATAGGAGGCTCATAGAAGAGGGTAAGGACCCTCATAGTGTACCTAGACATTTCCTAGAGGTCCAAAAAAAAAATCCACATTAGGACTAAAGGTCTGGGTCATAGAACAAATATCCAATACCCTCCCAGAAGCTGAGCGGTTCAAAAAGCTTTGTGCCTGTCAGACCTTCTGAATCTATACTTTAGATTTCCTCTCACCGGGTGGTATGAACGAATGTATAGAAGTTTCTACCATCCTGTAGTCTCTATATCACCACTGACATCCTGTTATATGGCTTCCCTTCATGAGTATTTTACACCTGTGATTATTTTTAACCATCACTTTTTCATTTATTTTAGCCACATTTTTTAGTACGAATTTGTTTACAATTCTCAGAATAATTTATTTTAGGTTGAATGATTCTTGGATGTGTATCATGTTGTTGGTCGGGTTAGAAGTAAATATTAAGATGTCGTTGGGGAATAGAGTCGTCCTTAATTCCTGTGTTACTATTTTTACGCTGCTTAGCTTGGGGTGGGAGATCAGTTGGTTTGAAAGGAGTTCTATCGCCAAGTTGAATAGATGGGGAGATAAGGGGCAGCCCTGTCTCGTACCCTTATGGATGCGGAATCTTTCGGAGACCTGGCCAGCGGCCACTACATTAGCTGAAGGATTGGAATACATCGCGCGAATGAGGTGACAGTATGGACCTGAGAAACTGAACACCGAAAGCACCATGCTTAACCACTGGATATTCACGTTATCGAAAGCTTTCTCAGCGTCAAGCTTTATGATAGCCAGGTCTCCGCAATAGTCTGCTCGTGCCACTTCCAACACAGCCAGGACTTTTCTAATGTTCAGTGCTGTGGATCTGCCTTGGGTAAAGTCTTATTTGTGAAGGGTTTATCAGGAGGGCCATCAGTGGGAGGAGCCTGTTTGCCATGATTTTGGAGAGAATCTTCAAATCTAAGTCGAGGAGCGAAATAGGGCGGTAGGAGCTGGGCTCCAGGGGATTTTTACCTTTTTTTGGGAGAATTGTGATGTATGCCTGTTGGTGGGTAAGGGTTGCTGTCTAAAATGTGTTGATACATGGTTAAGAGAGGTGGGACAACTGTAGAAGAGGCTAATTTGTAGAAATCGAGGCAAATCCATCAGGGCCGGGGGTTTTACCTGGGGCTAGACTTTTGATCGTGGAAGTAAGTTCCTTAGTGGTGATGGGTGCATTCAATTCTGAGAGGAGAGCTGGAGAGATATTTGATAACTTAGTATTGTGCAGCAAGGACAAAGCTTTCCCTTCATCTATGGGATCTTTGTCATAGAGTGAGGCATAGAATTCCTGAAAGACCTGGATGATTTGTTTTCGCGCGTGTAGTTTGCCCAGTTTATTTCCGTATTTGTGGTATTTATATTTGAGGTGGGATTGGTGAATTTTCTCTTGAGTCCCTGCCCACAAGTCGAAGCTGTCTTTGGCCTGTCACCAGGACTCCCTGTTTGAATGGGAGTTGTCCCTACTGAGGGCAAATTGGGCCTGACGGAGAGCCATACTGGCGTTTAGGAATTCCCAGAGGGCTTTCTTTTTGTATGCCGAGGAATACGATAGAATCTTGCCTCTGATTACAGATTTGCCTGCCTCCCAAAATAGGTTGATCCGGTATGATCTGCGCTAGTGTTTTATCCTGGGCCTATGTATGGTGAGTTATACTGTGAGGCATGTAGTGTATGTTGAGATCTGTAGAGAAAAGGGGGAGGTGGGAGAAAAAGGAGAGGAAATGGTGGTGGATGACTAAGGTTCCAACTAGCAAAAATATACATAAATGATAAACAAAGCCAGTGAAGGCAATACTCTTTTTTTCCTCATGTATAACAAAATCCCAAACAGTGTTACTGATGGATGCTCTTTCTCTCGCTGGCGGAGGGTGAGGAGCACCTAATCCTGGGCCCTGTGCGAAAGGCGATAACCCCGCGGGGGGGGGGGGGATCAGGGCCAGGTGGGGAGCAAGTAGAACTAGCACTCAGCAAGGTTGTTGTCTGTGAGGACAGAGATAGAGATGAACATACAAATGTAAATAGTAACTACAAACAATAAATGTTGAACGGAACCACCCTTGTAGGGGTTTCAACCAAAAAAACGAACATAGTGCTGCATCAGGTAGGTATACGTCACCCATCATGGATGCGTGGAAGAATAGAAAGCAGCTTGAGGTGAAGAATCAACGCCATTTTTTGCCAGTAGAGGAGTCTGTCAGGCGCAGCTTTTTGTCAGGATCTTTTCTTGGACTGCGTTGGTTTCTTGAAGCCCCCGTTTGAGGGGCGCTTGGTGGGATGGAAGTATCCATTGGTATATGGAGTTGATTCTGCAAATAATGCAAAGTTTTGTCCCGATAGGCGATATGATGCACAGGGATGTGGGATGCGTGAAGCGTATATGTCTGCCAGCGACTGTGTTGTAGGAATCTAGAAGGCCAATGACCGCAGGTTGTTCCTTCTGGCCCTATTTTCCAATTCATCCAATTTGTCTAATATGTAATGATGTGTGTCTCTTAGGCGTTGGTCAGTGTTAAAAGATGCTTGCTCGGGGGGCGTGGCCTGACGCCATCGAGAGCGGACGTGTGCCCTAAGAGCTCCGGCTGAGCCAGGCACAATCCGCGGCAATCCAGCCCAACGAGTGAGAGGGGAGCAAAGCCAGTACACCATCCAGGCTCTCCCCTCTACCAGCTCCATTTACAGCCTCGAATCAGGAAGATCGGCGGCCGGTGTCCGGGCATCCGAAAATCGAGGCCGCGGCTTTTGCGGCCTACTGGTCCCGGACCGCACGGCGCGGCCCCTGGAGCCTCAATCCCCCATCCACCCAAGGTACAGTGCAAAACACCCCTCTGGGCCCCTACCCTAAAAGCCTGAGTCAGAGAGGAGGGAGGATTAGGAGGAAAAAGAGGACTTTTTTTTAAAGAAACAAGGCCCGGCCTAGCAATGGAAGAGTGAAGACGCATGCACCGGAGCTCTGCATGGCCGGAGGCACTTAACAGCGCTATTTCCCTACCAGACCCATTCCATGACCCATGCTGGGAGACCGCAAGACCCTACAGACACCCAGGGAACAGAAGGGCCCGGAGATCACCCACTATTTCCTCCGGCAACACGCCACTCCGACCCCTGAACCCTTCCACAAGATGGCGCCGACGTGGGTCGCCCAGGCCGGGATGGGAGCCGCCAACAACAAGAGAGCAGCCCCAGGTGACACAGGCCAGTGGCACTGCCAGCAGTACGCACAGACCTCCCTCCCCGATCGTCTCCCCTGACCTGCGGGGAGAAGACTCCCAGCCCGACCCAAATGGACCATCTAGCCCCGGGTCAGGGGATATCAGAGAGCTGGTTGCCACCCTGCCATCTAAGAAGGACTTACAGGAGATGGCGGTGTCCATCGTGTCCGCCCTATCAGGGGAACTCCGAATACTCGGCCAACGAGTAGACACAATTGAAGAGAAGGTCACGGAACTCGAAACCTCGGCGGGAGAAGCTGAGAACCGTATCACGGTCCTGGAGCGGGAGCATGTGGACATCCGCCGCCACCTTGTGGAAATCCAACTCCGTTTGGACGACGGAGAAAACAGAAACAGGAGGAACAACCTGCGCCTGCGAGAAAATGACCTTAGGGCCACAGTGATAGCCATCCTGAATAAAGCATTAGACAAGCCGCCAGATGCAGCTCTGGAACTAGACCGGGTGCACAGGATCCCCGGCGCCCGTGGAGCTAACCGCCCCTCTAGCTCAGCAGATACCAGACCTTTGCCAAGAGATGTGCTATGCAGGGTCCATTTCTTTACCATTAAAGAGGAAATCCTTCGCCAAGCCTGGGACAAAGGTCCGATAGACTTTGACGGTGCCCAAGTTCACATTTACCCCGATGTCTCCAGGCAGACAAGGGCCATGAGAGCCATGCTTAGACCTCTCTTAGACCTGATACGGGATGCTGAGGCCACATACCGCTGGGGTCATCCTTTCCACCTCATCGTCAAGAAGCAGAGCATGGACTTCTTTCTCCGGAATCCTGAACAACTTCCGGACCTCTTCAAGTTCCTGAACAGACCACTGTAAACGTCCCGGACTGGCATGCCTATCTGCTGTCCTTGGAGGGGGTCGGCCCCACGGCCGCAACGTCCCAGGCGCCCGCGTTCCAGGGCCTCCAGCAGGGAGCCGTGGAGGCCCCATCCCACAACGGCTGAGCTTTAACACTTGATACTTCTTGTCCGGACGCGGTAGGAGTGAGACTATGAGAGACGCCTGACCCATCCATACTCCCCGCTCCCGTGCATCCCCAGATATATCCACCACAAGACTGAATACGACCCTCTAGCCGAACGGGGAACCGCCACCCAAGTTACCCAGTCAGTACAGATCCCCTATGTCCCCCCCCATCGGCGAGGCTAGACTCTGGATACCTCCTGCAGGTGACTGCCCCTGGTGGGAGATGTGGCGGTGACGGGGCCCCAGCTTACCTCTCCGTCTCTTTCCTGCTGTGTCCTGACTCCATGTGGTTCCTGGGCTGCTTGTTTTGTGTTATTTGTCCCCGGGGGCCTGGCCCTTCCGCCCCCCCCGCCGGCCTGCACCACCGGGGCCCCGGCCGCGGACCGCACCACTCCAGACATCGCCAAAGTGATCCTTTCCCTCTGCTATCCCCGGACCTGGAATTGGGTGACCACCGGCCCTGATCTCCCCGTAGACCAGACTTGCCCCTACGAACTGGCTCCTTCCGGGGCCCCCAGGTTGAAACTACCCCTGCCTCGGTGGGGAGATTGGCCCCTCTGCCCCCCCCGCTCAGCCTGTGGACTGGTCCCTCCCCTGTGCCCCCTTCCCCCCCCCCCTCCCCGCGGGGGCATTGTCCCTGAACCCGGATTATTGACTCCATGGAACCTTGTCTCTTGAGCCCCCGGTTATGGGGGGGGCGTGCTGATCTGTGGGTGTCGGGGGAGGGTGCTGTCTGAACTGCCTTGCTCAACCAGGGTCAGCACTGCCCATAGCAGCGTGTCACCTGAGAGTAGTGGTGTGCCCTTGATGGGGGGGTGCTCTGGGGCATTGGGGTCCTAAGTTATTGTTATGCCTGGGGATGGAATGTTAGGCGGTGGGCCTTGGTTGGGGGCCCCCCTTCCCCTCCTCCCTCCCCTGATGGTCTCGATCATCCGGGGCACGGGGGACCGGAGGGGACACGTGGGGTCAGTCCGCGTGCTGCGCCGGGAGGGGGCGTCGGGAACACCCTCACCCCGAGTGTGACCTTGTCACCGAGCGGGCCGGGTTGGATCCAACGCGCCCTCCTCCCCTGGGGTCTGTTGTTATCGTTGTTGTTAATGTTGATACTTGTCAGCCCTATGTTATGTTATGCATTACTGGTGCCTTTCCACTGCCTTGTTATAACATGTTCCTCACTGTATGCACATCTCAGCTTCCTGCCCCCAACCATCTCCCCCCTAGGGGATACTCTCTCTCCCTCCCCACCCACTCCCGGTTCTGCACACATAGCTTATAATCTAAAGTGTTCTGGTAACTAGTAATACACATCCCTGCCTCCCCCCCCATGCATCTCCCTCTTCCGAGATCTTAACGAGCTAATCTTTGGCGCTGAGCCTCCCTCTAGCACGCCAACCATCCACAGCCAGCCACCCCCCACGTAGGTTGGACCCCTGATCGGGTACTGACAGTCCCTGTCAGCAGTCCCTTCTCTTTGTGATCTTTAGTATCCTTTTTCTCCCCTTCCAGTGGG
>BLSH010417935.1:1018286-1035563 GCA_018402905.1 Glandirana rugosa | reverse complement strand
GCCGTCGGTGGGCTAGGTATATTCTTTTCTCGGAGTATATCACATTGGGTACCATTAGTGCGCTAGACGATCGTGATTGGCTGAGAGCTAAGTCCGCCTTCAGACCGATTATTCATAAACCGAGGTGCTGATCGTGGGGTCACGCCCTCCGTAGAAGTCGTGATGACGAAACGCGTCAGGGCGTGACCCCACGACAGGAAACACAGGAAGTGACGTTTGCGCTCCAAGCTTGGAGGAGGAAGAAGTCCAGGCTGGGTGAGACGACTCCTGTCTGCAATGATATATTCATTTGTGGTTATGCGGATTTGCTGTGTATCTATGTAAGTGTGCATTTTTAAGGATTAATAAATATGTGGTTTTACTGAGTTACACTATATGAGGCTCTTTTCTTATATGGATCGGGTGGCTGCCGCTGTGTGAGCATTACTGCACATTCCAGTTTGAAGGACTGCTGGTCAGGAGCGTGATCTATGGTTCACTAAAGTCGCTCTTAAATTGATGTCATCTCTGGTATATAATGAGGATGGACTGACCGCTTAGTGCCGATATAAAGATACCCTGGCAGCCGTTTGTGGAGTGGTTATCTACTATTTGTGAGCTGTTAACCCTATATAATCTGGTAAGCAGTTTGTGACATAAGAGCACGCTGCATGCGGTGGACCCCCTTTACTGGGAAGATAGCCTATTTGGTGGTTGGTGGACATTTTCTAAGAACTACTTCCTTTTATTCCCTGTGGATGTGTTAGTTCACAGGCACACTCCTGCACACTATAAACTTTGGACTATCTGAGCGCTGTTTGCACCTTTCTGTGATTTATACTCCCTAGCCCACAATTATTGTATAAATTTCTTTGGTGTTATATATCTATATATGCACTGTCACTTTAAATAATTGAGTGACCTTGTTGTATGAATCACTTCCTTTTTTTGGCGCAACACTTTTTGTTTATTTCCTTGTCTGAATTTATGAATCTTGTGTGCATGTCTTAAGTTTGGAATTGGGCAGAGGTCTCTGAAAGGTCACTTCTGCTCTGAATGCCCTTTTACGACCCTTATTAATTCTGGGCATCCTTTGATGCCAAGCTATGCATTCTAAATGGATTTGATTATAGTTTTACGATAGGCCTGGACAGCAGAACAGACATCCGGCCGTGACTGTTTACAGCCCTGCACGCCCCCATTGGTTGTTTCTGATGTATCTAAACTGAGATAACGGTTCTTTTGAAGTGAGCTTATGAACTCTGTGGCTGAAGGGAGGAGGGAGGGAGTACAATTACTTCTGCAATGTGTATCTATTAGGCCAAACTGTCATGGCTGACGCCTGATTTCTGAACAAGATGACTGATAGCTACAGCTTTTCGTGTGTCTAGCACGTGATATCATTACCCACAAGACCTTGCCTCACTGTGGGCCTAATTGTTTTTCACTCAACAGTGCAACGTGTCTTTTCAAAGACATATAAGGGACAGTCCCGCTGCAACTTGTGACCTCAGCCCATACTCCTCCATTGTTGATATGGGCAACACCTGCAACATAGTTCCTGAGACCCTTATTACTAAGGGTTATCCTCACCGGAGTCTTAAGTTATGCAGCAAATGGTTGCAGAGGTTCTTAGCTCACTCTGGCTACTTCCAGAACAAATTTAAATTCTGACCCTTATCGACCTCCACATTTAAATATGGAGTGAGACTCCAATTACCATCTTTTTTTTTTTTGTAATTCCTTTATTTCTTACGAAAGGTACAGTGTATAAACAGTGGTAAATAGTGTATGACATATATAACGGAACAGTACAAAACAGAAGTGTGCCACATCCCTTCAAAAGTACAGTGGCTCTACAGTATGCCCGAGGAAGGGGGGGGTCGACCGGACTGCTCGTCGATGGGCCCCAAGACTATGTGCCCCTGGGCCTGTAAAAGGTCGTATCTTGTATTCCGGTCGCCCCCTCCTCCACGGGAACGGTTTGTGGCAGAGCTCACAATCCTTTCGCCCCATCATATAGCTTTTTACATTTTGAATAGAAAAGAAGAAACTCAACAAGTTAATGGAGAGAGGGGGATCATAGGTCTCAAACGATCATCATCTCGTTGAGAGATCTTTTCCTATTACCATCTTTGATTCAGAGTATTCACAGCCTTCTCCTGAGGAGCCTATATTTCATCAGGTTCTGCATGGTACAGCTTTACCAGGAGTCCTTGATACTCTTATGCAGTGTATTCTAACCATCAATTGTAGGATCAGCCTGATGTTCCAGACTTAGAGCCTTTGAAAGTTCTTGCACACTTGCTCAGTGCAGGAGATCTTGGGATAAGGTGGAAGAAGCCTATTCGTCATCTACAATCTTCAGTAGTACTTTATAGATGATTTCAGTCTACTTCCCACTCAATCAGCAGATCTTGAGGTCAGAAGTCGTCGGGTCCTTTCAAACAGACTCTGTTTTGCTCAGTAGGGGATCGCTCCACTGATCCCCGCTGAGCAGGTGGATGACAGGTCGATCTCTGCTCACAGAGATGAACCAGTCAGAGCCTCGCTCTCCTCTATGGGGAGATTGGATGATAACGGACCACCTGTCTGTTTTCATCTGATCCCATCCGATCCGCCAGTTGGATGGAAAATAGGGTCACCACCCATCTGGATTTCACAGGATCGGATCGGATAGCAGCGGGTGTCATAGGACATGTCACCGCTGACATCTGTCGCTCCATAGGGCTGAAAGGAGTGTCCGATCAGGTCCCCCTGAAATACTGACAGTTCACCTGGTTCATCTACTCAACTCTCTGCATGAAAGGTGCCCTACCACTTTTACAATTGGGGAGTTTGTTCGTCCTGCTACTTACAAATTAATTTCCTAGCTTTCTGTGAATACTCAGGCTCAAACTTGTAGCTCAGATTTTAACCATTAAATCTGGCATCTTTATTTATTATTTCTGTTTTAGCATTACCGCGCCCCATTGTGCTTTTCCTGAATTTCTACTAAACCCAGAACCTGCATTCACTATATCTGGTCTTCCACAGTACACAGAACATGGAAATGCAATTATTTGAGTAAATATAAACTGCTAAATACCCTTTCTCATCAGCAGTATATAGCAATCTTGTGACTTGTATCAGTTCCTAGTAAAGCTGTGCGAAAGGTTTTCATTCTCCCCTGATCCTCTGCCTGGACACGTCTGGACAGTGCTGATTGGCACTCTCTAGCAATACAAACCAAACTGAGCATGTGCTGCCTGTCCCCTGGCTCTGTAAATATCAGGTTATTTTTTGGAGACTGTGGAAGAAGAGGAGGATCAGAGAGAGAGTATCAAACAGCCTTTATACACAATGCAAAGGATTAACCCCTTAGGTTCCATATTGTGTATAACAAGCATGCTTTACTGCATATACAGACTGATTTTACTTTTGTGGGTTCAATAACACTTTAAGTTTTCTGATCTCTAATCTCTGATTCCTACCCTGGTAGAAATCTATCCTTGAGCGTGATATCGCAATTTGATCCCAACCTCCTCTCTACAGCGTAGTCTATTTCCATTATTATGGTTGCACTTCTTGTGATGCTTGACTCTCTCCAAGCCTGTCCCTCTCTCAGGGATCATTTTCCATTACTCTCTTTCCTTTGCGAGCTTAAAGAGGATCTGTAGCCTCCCACCCCCTTTCCCCCATTTCTTTCCCTGCTTACCTTTTACTGTCTTCTGCGCAGTAAGCATACTCACCTAGCCAGAGGATCCAGCTTTGAGCTGCTTGGATCCTCCTCTCTGTACCTACCCGGCCAGCCCTCTCCTCTTTACTGAATGGGACTGCACATCATGCATCCTGGGAGACACGGGGCGGGCCGAGCTTTTGAAGCAAAGAAAAAAACTGTAAGTAAGGGAGAAAAAAATGACGCTATATCGGCACTGCGTAGGGGGAGCAGGATGGAGAGGAGTGCCACAGAAGTGTGAAGGTCCATTTTAACCCCTGAGTGTACACTGGTAGTTTTACACCTTACCCACTGCAATGATTAGTATGTCTGTCATTGTCCAAACCCATATATATATATATGTATACTGTGTATATCACAGTTGTCCAACAATTACTACAAAATATACTATTTCTGGCAAGACAAAAGCTTGATTTGCTCCACAAAAATGCATGCGTTACTTTGTTATATTAGGTAATAACAAAAGTATTGAAAAATAAACAGAGCCATATTGGAATTGCAAAGATTGTGCTGGTCCATAAAGGTTATAAAGTTACAAAAGCTGAAGTGGGTAAAATAACAGACTTGACAATTGAATAGTTTATTAGTTGTATGTGTACTTGATCCTTAGGGAAGGCAGGCATTTAACACCATATCATTTATAAAAAGACAGAAAAATCCAGAGCAAAAAGATCATAGTGCAGTAAGTTATTATATATAACCATTTATGGATTAAAATGTATGAATGCACTCACAAACATGGTGAAGGAGAGAGCATGTAGTATGGTATATTGGCAGCTGATGTGACCACAGATCCGCTCCACAGCTCAGGAGTGCTGAGGAAGCCCAGCCAGACTAGATGGGAAGCATGAGGCAGCTCTGGGGTATCTCCGCTGACTCCGCTCCCATGAAGGAAAAGCCGCTACTGTCAGTGCCTACACACCACCTGGATGACATCACATGGCAGGAGTGTCGAGATGCCAGTAGGGAGAGATGCATGTTTCTGGGAAAATTCCCCTTTGATCAGTCCCAATAGGGATTCTGGTCTTAGAAATCATCCAATAAATTACAGGCTTTCCCTATCCAGCAATCCGGCTGCTGTCATTACTCCATCTCCCCCCAATGTTCAGCAGACATTATAAAAAAAATCTATGCTGATACAATTCGTAAACGTGGCAAAAGCATGCTTCCCTAGTTCATGAAAAATATTTGTCTCCAACGACCTTGAGACAGTGCTTTACCAGAGTGAATGATATACAGGAAATACATGAGCTTTCAGTGGCCCACAAGGATGGTACCTCAGACCTAATCAGAAAATGACTGTAATTAATTCAAATACTCTTCTGCGTACAAACAGTTGTTTTAGGTAGCTTGGATTTGAATGCTAAGTTAGGAGCCTGCTTGTTGTCTGTAATCGAAATGGATGTGGATAGGCCATAAGGTCCATGACCTATACTTAAGTGTTGTCTAATTATGCTCAATGAGGACTTTTAGCCCATCCATGCCTGTACCCTCCCCTTTAAACCAAAGTAAAATTGGCCTGGACAGGAGTGGGTTGAAAGTGTCCATTCTTGAGGTGTTTAAAATACATGCACCAGGAAGATTCACCTACAGTGAATGTCACTTTCCTTACTTTATAATTACCCCCTGTGTTTTATTTCCATGTATTAAACCAATATTTTACTCTTCTGCTAATGTTGCAGTTACATATCCTAATTTTCATTACATCTATTGGAGGATCCAGTGGTGAGATCTCTGCACTGTAGTTCTCAAATCTGCAAACCTGCACAGGAAATTACAAGGGGGTCTTATTCTCACTTCTGAAGAAATGTCTGAAAGCATTCAGCACTCTAAGGAGAGCATGCAAAGAGTAAAGACCTACAGCAGGGGGATCTTGCCACTGGAACCCCAAAGTGATATAAAATGTCAACATGTGAGCCAGCCAGAATTGTATTAAGGGGGCCTTTTATGCAAACTCCATAGCTTGTGTGTTAAATGATTAGGTTATGTTTGAAGCAGCATTTTGTCTGCTTTAAATAAAGATCTACTTTGTAACTGTATAGCTGATCAAACAAGAAAACAATGAAATGGTTTCATGTTTCCTGATTTACAAAGAACCTTCTGATTCCTTCAGATTGGGGGAACAAGATAAGTAAAATTTATCAATCATAGGACATTGAGCAGGCTTTAAATCATGACTATTTGGGTTATGAGCCACCTAGAGGTGAATGGACACTGGCAGAAACAGACAGGAGGTCCTCCCTTACGCAGGAAATCCCTCAGTTTTTTCACCAGTGTCTTAAAACTGATGGTCACAGAAGTTCAGTTCTCTGTACAAAAATACCACATTCTCAAATGAATCCAAAAGAGATCAGGAGATTGGTTGGCCAAAACCATTCCTACAGCCAGGAAGCATGAACTTCAGTTTATGTCACTAAGGATGACTTGGCTGAAAATTTGGCAAGCCTAGCAGGAAAAATTGTTGACAGTGTTAATTTTGACATCACATTTCGATTGAGTTTTAGTCATACTCTTTTGACTAAAATGACATTTTAGTCACATTTCAGTCATCTGAATTGTTTTAGTCCTATTTTAGTCAACTAAAATCTTCACTACATTTTAGTTGACTAAAATCTAATGAGTTTACAGTGGTGTCACTATGGGGGGTGCGGACCGCACCAGGGTGACATCCACTAGTGGCGTGACACCATCAATTAGCACTGTGGCTGTCTCCCTGTACAGTGGGGGCAGCTCCTCCTCCTCCCGGCCTTCCTCCATCCCTGTCCTCCAGCTCCTCTACACATACAGCCAGCCCTCCCCTGATCCTTTTGTGTGCGGCGGGTCAGCCCGGCAGTGAAAACACTAGGCACCCTGCGGCGCCACTGCTGCTGTACAGCTTCAGAAATGCTGGTCAAACTCCAGAACTGGTAGTACTGGCACTCAGGAAGGATCAGAAACCTTCGGGAAAAGCCTTTGGAGGCAGGCAGTCGCTTGGGTTGGTTTCGGAAACATCTTTGGGGTCGTCCGACTCAAACCACTTGGGCATTCAGCTGAAGCTCTCAGCTGGCTTTGGAATAGCTTGTGATATTCAGGAAAGGGAAAAGGAAGTGTTCAGAAAGGTTTCGGCTGCCACTCGGTAATCTTCAGAAAGTTCAGTCCTGAAGCACAGTTCTGACTGGCTGAAGGCGGTTTTATTCATATCGATAATGAAGTTATTTTTGCCTAAAGAAGAAAGCTTACTCCAATAAATAAATCTCTCTCTCTCTTTATATATATATATTTATATATATATATACACAGTATATAGATATGTGTGTATGTGACTAAATTTAATGCAATTGCACTTCCTTATTTTTTCTGGTTCAAACATTTTTATTAGAAAAACGTCACAGTGTACAGAGAGTGGAAAAGTGCAACCGTCATCATATTGCTAGACACTTGAATAACAAGAAGTGGATTTTCATATATGTAAATAAACATAAAAATGATGCGCTAGCCTGCTTAGTGCCTACTGCCTGTCCTGCTGGCAGCGGCATGCCAAAGCACTCTGTCAGGCTAGGGGGGGGGGGGGTGACACCATGGTTTACCACACCAAGTGACACCAACCCTAGTGATGCCACTGTGGGTTTAGATACATTTCTCTTGAATTTCAAAACTCATGGAATAAAACTCTAATAACATATTATTACTTACGGGATTAACGTTTTTGTACATGCACTACAGACACAGATTTAGCCGGTGTTATATATAATGTCTTTATAAATCAAACCAAGTTTGGTAACAATAGTATTCCTTTTTTGACAAACCGAAGTTTAAAATATGAAAAAAAAAAGTGTAAAAAATCAGCGCTTCACTTGCTAAAAATCAGAACTGAATCCGTGCAATCGAACTTGGATAGTGTATGAGGGCTATGTTACCAACAGAAATAACAAAACAATATTAATGCACTCACAAGCTTCAGTGTGAAACAGGCATAGAACTAGCTCATTGTGAACCCGTCAGTAGTGGTAATAGTCCCAACTGGAGCCGCTGGGATCATGGAGAGGGAGTAGATGCCGGCGATAAGATCCAGAGAAGCTGTCAGAGAGCCGGCGCAGAAACCTCAGAAGAACTGTCAGATGGAGTTGTCAAAAGCCAAGGTGCTAGTAGCCAGCTCAGGAACTCTTTCAGTTTTTAGCTGTTGAAGGAGGCGTGGTTTTGCCTCTGAAACGGTTCCTGATTGGCTACTAGCATCCAGGCTTTTTTTTTCTCCTTTCTGTCATCAGGTGCCAGTGGCTCAGGTCTGCAAGGTTGCAACCTGGTCTGGATGCTGCTTTTCGCCGCAGTGTTTTGCAAGCACCGGAGTAGCTTTCCTTGGGCATAACTGTGGCTTCCTTCTCTCCCTCTCCTCGTGCTTTGCTGTGGGACAGATAGTCATGATTTTTTGCATGCTTTGTGTCCATTGATGTACAATAAAGAAAACTGTAATTTTGCACTTACCTGTAAAAATCCATTTTTTGGAGTACATCATGGGACACAAAGGTCCTGCCCCTCTTTTTGGTTATTCATTGCTTGTTGCAAAACTGAGGGAGTTGGTGCTACTACCTCTCTCTATATCCCGCAACTGTGACAACGTTGCCCAGGCTGAGATAGCTTAAGCCTCATCCAAACTGATTCACAAAGAAAGCCATCACCAGGGTGTATACTCTGCAAACATGGGCTTTATTTAGTATGCATGCATGGTAACAGCCACAAAATGTCAACACATTTCAGCCAGTAATGGCCCTAATCATGATTAAGGCCATTTTTGGCTGAAACATGTGCACATTTTGTCGCTGTTACCATGCATACATATTGAATAAAGCCCATGTTTGCAGAGTATACACCGTGGTGCCGACTTTTGTTGTAACCCATGATATACAGTATCTCACAAAAGTGAGTACACCCCTCACATTTTTGTAAATATTTTATTCTATCTTTTCATGTGACAACACTGAAGAAATAGCACTTTGCTACAATGTAAAGTGCTGAGTGTACAGCTTGTACAACAGTGTAAAGTCGCTGTCCCCTCAAAATAACTCAACACACAGCCATTAATGTCTGAATCGCTGGCAACAAAAGTGAGTACACCCCTAAGAGAAAATGTCCAAAATTGGACCCAAAGTGTCAATATTTTGTGTGGCCACCATTATTTTCCAGCACTACCTTAACCCTCTTGGGCATGGAGTTCACCAGAGCTTCACAGGTTGCCAGTGGACTCCTCTTCCCCTCCTCCATGATTACATCACGGAGCTGATGGATGTTAGAGACCTTGCGCTCCTCCACCTTCCATTTGAGGATGCCTCACAGATTCTCCATAGGGTTTAGGTCTGGAGACATTGGCATTCATGGTTTCCTCAATTAACTGTAGCTCCCCAGTGCCAGCAGCACTCATGCAGCCCCAGACCATGACACTCCCACCACCATGCTTGACTGTAGGCAAGACACACTTTATACTTTGTACTCCTCACCTGGTTGCCACCACACATGCTTGACACCATCTGAACCAAATAAGTTTATCTTGGTCTGTGTGTTGAGTTATTTTGAGGAGATAGCAAATTTACACTGTTATACAAGCTGTACACTCACTACTTTGTAGCAAAGTGTCATTTCTTCAGTGTTGTCACATGAATAGATATAATAAAATATTTACAATGTGGGGGGTGTACTAACTTTTGTAAGGTACTGTATAGCCTGCTGTGTGTCCTGTGATGTACTCCAAAAAATGGATTTTACAGGTAAGTACAAAAATCCAGTTATTTTGAGGCTTGGCGCTACTTATTCTAACCTTGCTGTCCTTCACATGGACCCACAAGTGCCATTATGGCCCACTAGAATAAGTCTAACTTTTACTTTTGGCCAAATTGGACCTTTAACTTCTTTTATATGAAAACTTCCTGAAGACAGTTCTTAATAATTGTATTGTATGCTGACAAAAATGAAATTAAACTTCCTACGCTTCACTTAAGGATATATGGATGGTGTGCTTGGTAGATTTAGCTGAATGTAACATAGACACTTTTGTAAAAAGTATATTTACTTTTGCATAATGATTTTAAGTATAGTAAAGCCGTTATGTGAAATTGCTTGCTCTCTAATTAATGTGTTTTTTTAATACACAAATAGAATACATTTGGTTGTCACAGTCTGTCTTCCAGATTTTTGTTTATATCCATAACTGAACTGTAGCCAAAATAAGAGAACATTGTTTTTGCAACATTCTGGCTGCTGGTGTGCTTGTAGCAGCACAAATGTCTTTATCTTGGATTCAAATACACTTTGAAAGCTAATTATTCATGCTTTAAAGGAGAAGTACAGCCAAAGCTCGTTTGGCTGTACTTCTCCTGTGGATCATAGGAGAGCAGTTTGTTCTGCACTCTTGTGACCTGTTTTCAGCAGACAGCGGGCTGAAGCCCACTGTTGACAGATGTCACAGAGCCAGTCCAGGCTTTGGTAAGATCGCAACAATAAAGTTGGGATCCACCCACATGCCTGGTCTGGCACCCAGCTATTCTCTCAGCGAGATGTTGAGAACCTGAGCTGGAGGCTCCTGCCCCCTCCACAGCCCAGCGCTCCAGTGAGGGAGGAGGGGGGCAGAGCAGAGAGCCGGTGACAGTCAGCAGCTCTCTGCTTAGGGAGCCCTGAGAATCGAGAGATCGGTGGTGTTTGATCGCTCAGTTCTCGGTGTTAGAGTTGGCGGAGGACAGGAACAGCATCGGACCGATGCTGCATCCACCTAGGTAAGTATGATTCTTCTTCTTCAAAAAAAAAAAAAGAACCCCTTCTCTTTTAAGTTATGTTTGCAGTAAAAGACTAATATATACAGTATCTCACAAAAGTAAGTACACCCCTCACATTTTTGTAAATTATTTTATTATTTCTTTTCATGTGACATCACTGAAGAAATTACTGGTGATACAACAAAGGTGAAGTGGGTGGCACCATATATCATCATAGATATGATATAAGATATAGATAGCATAGCAAGTGAGTCATTGGTATATAGCAAACTTATAAAGTCCAAAAAGTGACAATCCCAACACTAAATAATAAAACCGATTCTTCTGGTTTGATTAATCTTCATATAAGTGCTTCACCATGAGTGCTGATATAGTGGATGGCAACTCACCAGGTGTATTTGACCACTTTTTACAGTAGGTCAAAAAGCGCTTTATTGAGTGAATCAGTAGGATCTTGGATAGAACCTCTTTTCACTGCGGGCCCCCCCGTTAATGCCTGAGGACTGGCCAACAAACTTCACCAGGGATACAAAAGAGAGCTCTTATGGTTTAGTAAGTTTTATTAAAAATGGGTTTTAAAAAAAATTACAAATATTGCACTCACATGTGACTGTGCACCAAGGTGTCTACAGCATGTGCGGGTGGATATATCCGAATATTCGTGACGGCATGCGTTCCACGCCTCGTTCTGGATATGTGGATGTCACAGATGGGACCCGGTAATGACAAATCCCCACTTTTACATACGTTTCACTGTACTGGTACCACTTCCTGATGATGCCAGTATGGTATAAGAGCTCTCTTTTGTATCCCTGGTGGAGTTTGTTGGCCAATCTTTGGGCATTAACGGAGGAGTGCCACAGTGGATTGATGTTCTATCCAAAATCCTACTGGTTTACTCAATAAAGCGCTTTTTGACCTACTGTAAAAAGTGGTCAAACACCTCTGGTGAGTTGCCATCCACTATATGAGCACTCGTGGTAATGTACTTATATGAAGATTAATCAAACCAGAAGAATCTGTTTTATTTTTTGGTGTTGGGATTGTTACTTTTTGGACTTTATAAGTTGGCCATATACCAATGTCTCACGTACAATGCTATATATGTCTTATATCATATCTATGATGATTTATAGCGCCATCACCTTTACCTTTGTTGTATCACCAATTTGTTTTCACTTTTAAAGGGGCAGCTAAGATTATTTATCATCACTCTAGGTGCCAGTTCCAGCCACTAATTTATTTACTGAAGAAATTACACGTTGCTACAATGTAGTAGTAGTGAGTGTACAGCTTGTATAACAGTGTAAATTTGCTGTCCCCTCAAAATAACTCAACACACAGCCATTAATGTCTAAACCGTTGGCAACAAAAGTGAGCACACCCCTAAGTGAAAATGTACAAATTGGGCCCAATTGGCCCTTTTCCCTCCCTGGTGTCATGTGACTCGTTAATGTTACAAGGTCTCAGGTGTAAATGGGGAGCAGGTGTGCTAAATTTGGTGTGATTGCTCTCACTCTCTCATAATGGTCGCTGGAAGTTCAACATGACACCTCATGGAAAGAACTATCTGAGGATCTGAAAAAAAGAATTGTTGCTCTACATAAAGATGGCCTAGGCTATAAGAAGATTACCCATACCCTGAAGCTGAGCTGCAGCATGGTGGCCAAGACCATACAGTAGTTTAACAGGACAGGTTCCACTGAGAACAGCCCTTTCCATGGTCGACCAAAGAGGTTGAGCGCATGTGCTCAGCGTCATATCCAGAGGTTGTCTTTGGGAAATAGATGTATGAGTACTGCCAGCATTGCTGCAGAGATGGAAGGGGTGGTGGGTCGGACTGTCAGTGCTCAGACCATACGCCGCACACTGCATCAAATTGTTCTGCATTGTTCTTCCCAGAAGGAAGCCTTTTCTAAAGATGATGCATAAGAAAGCCCAAAACAGTTTGCAGAAGACAAGCAGACTAAGGACATGGATTACTGGAACCATGTCCTGTGGTCTGATGAGACTTAAGCCTCGTACACATGGTGCGACGGTCATACAACAATGGTCTTACAACAGCTTGTTGTACGATCATCCGACTGTTAGTACGCGTGATTACAACAGCCGACTTGCGACGGTTGTACAACAGAAGTTGGATGAGCAGACTAGAAAACTTTTGTTGTACAACAAGGCGTCGTTGAACCATGTGTACCGTCGAATCGTGTGTACAGAGAAGTTAGGCCAACAAAGCTATACGTGCAAAACAAGCATGCTCAGGAGTCAGAAAAGCCTGGAAGTGTCCGTTCGTGGAAATCTACTTTCCTAATTAACAAATCACATGCACCTGAACTTCCTCTTTATGTGCTCTTAACACGTCACTATGTTTGGCTTGTTGAAGCTTTGTTGTACGATTACTTGACTCGTGTCAGTACGCTAGACACAACAGCTAACAGCCGATTTTGGGCAAAAGTTCAGCGTGCAGTCGTACGACCGTCGCACCATGTGTACGAGGCATAAGAGAAACATATTTGGTTCAGATGGTGTCAAGCGTGTGTGGCGGCAACCAGGTGAGGCATACAAAGACAAGCGTGTCTTGCCTACAGTCAAGCATGGTGGTGAGAGTGCCATGGTCTGGGGCTGCATGAGTGCTGCTGCCACTGGGGAGCTACAGTACATTGAGGGAACCATGAATGTCAACATGTACTGTGACACACTGAAGCAGAGCATGATCCCCTCCCTTCAGAAACTGGGCTGCAGGGCAGTATTCCAACATGATAATGACCCCAAAAACACTTCCAAAACGACCAATGCCTTGCTAAAGAAGCCGAGGGTAAAGGTGATGGACTGGCCAAGCATGTCTCCAGACCTAAACCCTATTGAGCATCTGTGGGACATCCTTAAATGGAAGGTGGAGGAGTGCAAGGTCTCTAACATCCACCAGCTCCGTGATGTCATCATAGAGGAGTGGAAGAGGACTCCAGTGGCAACTTGTGAAGCTCTGGTGAACTCCATGTCCAAGAGGATTAAGGCAGTGCTGGAAAATAATTGTGGCCACACAAAATATCGACACTTTGGGCCCAATTTTGACATTTTCACTTAAGGGTGTACTCACTTTGTTGCCAGCGGTTTAGACATTAATGGCTGTGTGTTAAGTTATTTTGAGGGGACAGCAAATTTTCACTGTTATACAAGCTGTACACTCACTACTTTACATTCTAGCAAAGAGTCATTTCTTCAGTGTTGTCACATGAAAAGATATAATAAAATATTTACAAAAATGTGAGGGGTGTACTCACTTTTTGTGAGATACTGTATACAGTATGTATATAAATATGTAATGACTCAATTATATATACTGTACTTATATTAATGTGTAGTGACACAATCCATTCATGGTTGGATTGAAAATATATTTTTCAAAGAGTGGGGGTGAAATGTAAGTAGGAGTGAATATTGTGACGTCACTGGCAAAATACATTGTTCTGGAAATTTTATAGATAGGCAACTCCTATGCTCATATTAATTAGTGGTTCCAAATTGATAACTTCTTCAGTATGAAACACAAAAGATAAACTCGGCATCTTTCCAATTAACTGCTCTGTTTATTCAGCTCAACTTAAGTTATTTTATACACATGATTACATAGGTATCAGTAGGTATCACAATAAGCAGGTCACATGACAGTTGTATACAATGGATGGCTTCCTTTCAAACCATCCATTGTGTACAATTTTGTTGCTAGCTGTGATTGGTCACAGTGATCGCATGGTACAGACTGGGCCAATCATAGCTAATCATAACAAAATAAACTGAATGAATCGATTTTTTTCAGTAAAATGCTTGCATATACTTTAGCAATGAAATTCACTGCTATATGCAAGCACAATGTGTAAAAAACACTGATCACTTCCCCAGAGTAGTACAATGTTACTATGTTAACATTATATTGCTCTGGTCAAAGTCTGTTAAAAAAAATAAAATCGTAAAAAAAGAAAAAATATATAATAATAATAATAAAAAAAAAAAATTTGAAAACATTTTTTTATTTTTTTTATACTGTCCCTGATCACTGCCACACCTGTTATATGATGACGCTGTACTACACTGGTGACAGTATGTAAAAAAAGAAAAATTAATTTTCCAAAATATGATGACAAAAAATTACAACTTCAAAATTCGTGCCATTATTCTTACTAAATACCCTGGACTGTCTACATTCCAAAAAGGGGTCATTTGCTGGATATCTGTACTGTCCTGACATTTTTGGCCCTTTTAATAAATTAGATAGATTGTCAGTACAACAGGATTGATCAATTTTCAGATATATACCATGGTTTGTGGGTTCTATAACCCTCCTTCAGAAATATACACTGAGAATACATTTTGGCCTAAATTCATGAAGAAAAATTATTTATTTGCAACATTTTATAACAGAAACGTAAAAAAACTTTTTTTTTTTCAAAATGTTTGGTCTTTTGTTCGATTATTTAACAAAAAAATAAAAAACCCAATGGTGATTAAATACCACCAAAAGAAAGCTCTATTTTTGTGAACAAAATGATAAAAATTGAATTTGGGTACAGTGTTGCATGACCGTGCAAACGTCATTCAAAGTGCAACAGCAATGAAAATTGAAAATCGGCCTGGGCAAGAAGGGGGGAAAAGTGTCCGGTATTGAAGTGGTTAATACAGCATTATACATTTGATTAGCGCTATATCCTGATTTGTACAAAGAAATATGGCTGCCTTAGAATGCCTGCAATGTTAGTTCGGGTACAGTGATGTCTATTTGTTATGCCTGTAAGCAAGAACTTGCATTTGAAGGTTAGTAGTCATGTCCTAGATGGGAAATGCAGGCTTTTCAGAACTGAAGTAACTGTAAGTAATGTAAGATTCCATTTCTCAACCAGGCAGAATTGTGTACAATTGTTAGTTCCTATGCAGCATTAAAAAAACATAGAACAAAAGATTAATTTTCATACTGTGTGTTTGTTACAGAATTATGTGTTTTGTCTGAATGTGTGTTTTAGTGCATTTCCTTAAAACTAAAAATGACTTTTTCTCTAAAAATGTACAGTAATGTCCTCTAAGGTCATCAAAAATAAAATGTTTTGTTATCATTTTGAAAAGCTGTAAGGAATCTTCTAACGTGATTGCATTTTGTTAAAACGTTTAATAAAGTGGAAGGTTTACTGATCAGTTTTCAAATATATCATTTTTTGGTGCTGAAATAATATTTAACTTTGTTTCTTTTCAGTCTTTTTCTTATCGTTCTTGTGATATCGGACATAATGTCTCTGGTAAGTCACAGTTAGATACTCCGTGCCAATAAAACCGACAGGCTGTGTTCCAATAAGTCATTCTGCAATATTCCAAACGTTAGTGCATGGAGGCATTTGTGTTTGTTTTGCAGAATTGGACAGGCATAAGCAGAAACTCTTTTCAATAAATTCTCTCCCATTCTGTAATCAGTCACACTCCATAAATACAATGTTGCATGAAGGAAGGTTCAAAAGGGCACTTAAATTGTATTTCGTATTAATTTGGTTGAAGGAAATATTTCTGCACATAAGTAGTGATTCTACATCTGAACACATTTTCTAAAGTAAGATAGGCAATTTCAAAGCAAAAGCAGTTTTCTGCATTGCACTTTCAGAAGAGCCATCCAGCGATTGCAAAGCCATTTTAATAAATGTGTTTTTGCCCTGCATCTGCCAAGACAGTGACCCTTTTAGACTTTATAGAATGTCTGCAAATATATGAACTCTTCACAGAGCCTTCCTGATGGGAGTGTTGTGCCATGTCAAGAAAATAATACTTAGATTTACAATAACATTATGAAGTACTTACATTCACAACCACATATATAAGGTTCACTCAGCAAGTGCTAGGTGGGGCCCTGTTTTGCTTTCTGAACAGCCTGAATTCTTCATGACCCACATTCCTCAATGTTCATATTTCCTTTGTTATCTCCTGTTTTGATGGCCTAACATGGTTCCTACAACACATTCATGCTGTAGACCTCCCACTCCACATCATTCCCGTTTAACCCCAATTCTGACTATAGAAGCGGCGGCTGGTGCATGAGGGGCGCTGGGGCGCCACCTCCCCGCCGCTGACAAGTAAAAAAAAAAAGTCAGCCCAGCCCCCCTGCAGGTGGCGCCGGTACATTCTTTTCTTTTTTTTCCTTGGCTCCTTGCTGACAGCAAGTAGTGAGCCGATTGGTCAGCCATTAAAGTCTATGTGTGTGCGCTGAACAAGCGCACACACATAGTCTGATTGGCTGGCTGCCCCCTGAGCTATCAGAGCCAATGACTCTTTGTCATTGGCTGCTGTGGGCGGGGGGCGGGACTTTGGCAGACTTGCTGCCTGTGTGATTACTCACGCAGACGCAGCACTCCCGGGCTTTAAGTCCCGAGCTGCTCCCAATCCAGCATGCTGACCGCGAGCCGAACTCTGCATAGACCTGGCCTACCTGCTATGAGATGGGGTAAGTGCTGGGGGGGGGGCTCTCTGTGTGCACTATCTGGGGGTCTGTATGCACTATCTGGTGATCTGTATGCACTATCTGGGGGTTTGTATGCACTATCTTGGGGTCTGTATGCACTATCTGGGGGTCTGTATGCACTATCTGGGGATCTGTATGCACTATCTGGGGGTCTGTATGCACTATCTTGGGGTCTGTATGCACTATCTTGGGGTCTGTATGCACTATATGGGGATCTGTATGCACTATCTGGGGATCTGTATGCACTATGTGGGGGTCTGTATGCACTATCTTGGGGTCTGTATGCACTATCTGATGATCTGTATGCACTATCTGGGGGTCTGTATGCACTATCTGGGGGCTGTCTCTTA
>BLSH010417935.1:989353-1018276 GCA_018402905.1 Glandirana rugosa | reverse complement strand
AACATTATGAAGTACTTACATTCACAACCACATATATAAGGTTCACTCAGCAAGTGCTAGGTGGGGCCCTGTTTTGCTTTCTGAACAGCCTGAATTCTTCATGACCCACATTCCTCAATGTTCATATTTCCTTTGTTATCTCCTGTTTTGATGGCCTAACATGGTTCCTACAACACATTCATGCTGTAGACCTCCCACTCCACATCATTCCCGTCTAACCCCAATTCTGACTATAGAAGCAGCGGCTGGTGCATGAGGGGCGCTGGGACGCCACCTCCCCGCCGCTGACAAGTAAAAAAAAAAAAGTCAGCCCAGCCCCCCTGCAGGTGGCGCCGGTACATTCTTTTCTTTTTTTTCCTTGGCTCCTTGCTGACAGCAAGTAGTGAGCCGATTGGTCAGCCATTAAAGTCTATGTGTGTGCGCTGAACAAGTGGCTGGCTGCCCCCTGAGCTATCAGAGTCAATGACTCTTTGTCATTGGCTGCTGTGGGCGGGGGGCGGGACTTTGGCAGACATGCTGCCTGTGTGATTACTCACGCAGGCGCAGCACTCCCCGGGCTTTAAGTCCCGAGCTGCTCCCAATCCAGCATGCTGACCACGAGCCAAACTCTGCAAAGACCTGGCCTACCTGCTATGAGATGGGGTAAGTGCTGGGGGGGGCGCTCTGTGTGCACTATGTGGGGGTCTGTATGCACTATCTGGGGATCTGTATGCACTATCTGGTGATCTGTATGCACTATCTGGGGGTCTGTATGCACTATCTGGGGATCTGTATGCACTATGTGGGGGTCTGTATGCACTAACTGGTGATCTGTATGCACTATCTGGGGGTCTGTATGCACTATCTGGGGGTTTGTATGCACTATCTGGTGATCTGCATGCACTATCTGGTGATCTGTATGCACTATCTGGGGGTCTGTATGCACTATCTGGGGGTCTGTATGCACTATCTGGGGGTCTGTATGCCCTATCTGGGGGTCTGTATGCCCTATCTGGTGATCTGTATGCACTCTCTGGGGGACTGTATGCACTATCTGGTGATCTGTATGCACTGTCTGGGGGTCTGTATGCACTATCTGGGGGTCTGTATGCCCTATCTGGGGGTCTGTATGCCCTATCTGGGGGTCTGTATGCCCTATCTGGTGATCTGTATGCACTCTCTGGGGGACTGTATGCACTATCTGGTGATCTGTATGCACTGTCTGGGGGTCTGTGTGCCCTATCTGGGGGTCTGTGTGCCCTATCTGGGGGTCTGTATGCACTATCTGGGGGTCTGTATGCACTATCTGGTGGTCTGTATACCCTATCTGGAGCTCTGTATGCCCTATCTGGTGACTGTATACCCTATCTGGAGCTCTGTATACTGCTATAGGGTGACTCTGTATACTGCTATATGGTGATGCTGTATTCCCTATCTGGTGATGCTGGGTTGTATATGCCTGACACAAGGGGTGGAAACTATAAGGGGTGGGGCTTATGAAAAGTGGGATGGGTCGCACAGGAAGGGCGGGGTCTGGCGCCCCCCATCCTAAAATTTCACCAGCCGCCACTGGATTATAGTATCTGCCTATTGCTGCAGAAATTGCAATTTGTCAGATTTGGCAACAGTTTTCAAGTCTTTAGTCTTTGGTGATCCTCAGAGGTTCATGGAGTTTTGGAGGAGTGCAGGTTGGTAGCATAGAACACAGAAGTGCTATCATCTTGTTTCTAAATTATGCAGGCTGACTGAAGCATGAAATCTGTGCTTTCCTTTAATGTCCCCGTCCACGACAACATTCACTCGCCTTCCCTTTGTTTAGCTGGGGGGAAGCAAGGAAATGAAGCCTATGTATTATTATTATTATACCGGATTTATATAGCACCAACAGTTTGCGCATCGCTTTTCAATGTTAGGGCAGACACTAAAATTACAATACAATTCAATACAGGAGGAATCAGAGGGCCCTGCTCGTTAAGGTCAAAGTCCCTCTAACTGGAACTTAGATGGGGCAAAAACCCTCACCTTATCCCCCGTGACAGCTTGGGCCAATTCAATGTCTCTCTATCCCTGGACATATCAGGTCATTTCTTCACTGCAGGGTGAATGGTATAGCAGGGAAGCAAATTGAAAATGTATATCTGCTGCTGGAAAAGGGGCCTTGCATGGACAAAGAACAAGTTTACGTTTAGCCTTTAGGACTATATCACATATAAATAATACTACATACAGTCTAGTTTTGGGCCACGTTACACTTGTTCATTTTGCTGCCTGAAAATGCATGTCAGGTAGAAATCCTAATATTTCCTATGTGGCTGTTTCACACCTGTGCATTGCAGTTTAGTGTGAAAGACAATGGAAAACTTTATGGGCCCATTCACACCTCCAAGGTGTGCACTACTATATGTGCTGCATGCAGACAGAACACTGTAAATCCACTCTTTGTTTCACTGTCTATAGATCAGAGAAAGTTAAAGCCCAATTAAGTCTCAAAAGATGGAAAATTCCTTCCCATATGAATGCATCATCTTAGGCCCTGTGTACACCTTTGCATTTAATGTGTGCACTGTAAGTTAAAAAGCAATGGTATTCACTTTGGCTGTTCAGACGTCTGCAGTGCATTGTGCAGTGGTTTGAAAAATGAGGCATGTCCGTTTTTCTGTGCATTTTCATGAATTGTGATGACCAATAGAATAGTGAAAAAGCATGTAAATATATTACAACACGTTAAAAAATGTACTAAAAACAAAAGGAGACACAGATAGATTTAAACGTGGCTTTTACGCATTTATATCTGTCTTTTTCACCACCCATTGTGATGTTTGTTCAGCGAGACTGTGACTGAATATCTCTTTCATTTCCACAGTTTTTTACTCATTTTACTCTCTGTGTATCACACTTGTTTTATTTGTTGGCACTGTTACCATTCACTGTTTCTTTCTCTCCCTGTAATCATATGACTATGTCTTCAGTAGTCTGTGGTTGCTCTTCCCCACTGACTTTTTTCTGCGTATGAGGAATGCTGAGGTCGGTGAATAGTTGCTGGTGCACACTGACCAACAGGGCAGTAAACCCAGGCTTGCTATAGTTCTGTAATAACAGCAGCATAGAGATTTACCATTACCATGGCATGCCTCAATTATATCACATATTTACTCCATTATGTGTTGATTTAATATGTGTGACATTTTTTATTGCGCGTGCCACTTTATAGAACACCTTTCTAAACTGATGGTAAAATCTTTCTCCATATGCCAAAGGATGCCCCCTTTGTACAGTTAATTTTACCAAATCACTATACTGGCTTGATGTGTTTTTAAACATGTTAATTAAGCTGTCTGATATCGTAGATGTTTATTTTATATACTTATTTCTAACCTTTGATGTTAGAGTAGATGTAAAACCTACATTAAATAAAGGCATATTAGCAATCACGAGAACTTCCTTAGATATGCCAGTTTAAAATATTCTTCCAAACACCCTCCAAAATACCAGGTTTCTTTTGTTTTAGTTGTGGTCACGTGACTGCCACATTTCCTTTATTTCCTCAGTCTTTGAGGGCCGGTTCACACTGCTGCTATGTAGGAACCCTGCAAATCCACTGTGGGTTCCCGCATCACATGTCTCCCGTCGGCAGTTCACACTGCTACATGCGAACTGCGGGGAGTGTCGATAGAAAGCTAATGACACCTCAAAATCAGTTTGCATATCACACGGCGAACTGCAATTCTCACAGGAATCGGATCCGATTCTGCTTCTGTATGGCTGAGATCGCATCGCATTGAGATCGCATGTGTGAACCGCATTACTCCTGCCAGGGGTGCGCTGTGCAGGGCTTGACAAGGGGTTAGCACGTAATATCACAGGCTGTCTATGAGATTATAGGTACGCTGTGTGCCAGAATGACACCTTGTAGGTTTAAGGGAAGAAGAAAGGGAGTAATCTGACTACGCTGCAGCAGATTTGATTCCGTGCTTAGTGTAGTCGGGAAGCAACAGGTAACCCTGTTGTTGGGAATGGCAAGATCACCAGGTATTGCTGTTATGTGTGTTTGTGCAGCCTTGAGTCTCAGAGACCTTGTACACTTCTTCTGCCAGTTTTTTCCATTACTGCTAGGAAAAATTCTTAACCACTTCAAGGAAGGAAGGATTTTACACTTTAGGACCAGAGCACTTTTTGCGATTCGGCACTGCGTCAATGTCGTGCGACATTGTACCCAAACGAAATTTGCGTCCTTTTTTCCCGACAAATAGAGCTTTCTTTTGGTGGTATTTGATCCCCCCTGCGTCATTTCTGATCGCCGCTATAAATAAAAAAAGAGCGACAATTTTGCAAAAAAATCAATATTTCTTAATTTTTGCTAAAATACAAATCCCAAAAAAAATTTAAAACATTTTGTTTTCATCGGTTTTGGCCAATTTTTATTCTTCCTCATATTTTTGGTTAAAAAAATCGCAATCGGCATTTATTGATTGGTTTGCGCAAAAGTTTCCGCCTCTACGGATGATGAGAATTAATTTCTGGGGTTTTTATTTTTTTTTGTATTTTTTACTAGTAATGGCGGCAATCTGCGATTTTTAGCGGTACTGCGATATTGGGGCGGACATGTCGGACCATTTTGACACTTTTTTGGGACCATTGGCATTTATACAGCGATCAGTGCTATAAAAATGCACTGATTACTGTTTAAATGCCATTGGCAGTGAATAGGGTTAACCTGGAGGGGGCGCTTTAAGGGTTAAATGTGTTCCCTAGGCATGTTCTAACTGTATGTGGGCTGGGCTGGCAGGGGGAAGGGAATGATCACGGCTTCCATATACAGGAGGTCTGTGATCACAGCCCTTCCCCCTCTATGAGAACGGAGAGCCGTGTTTACATACACAGACCTCCGTTCTCTCACTGCAGGGGGGCCATCGCAGGTAGCCGGCGGCGATCGGGTCTGCCCTACCCACTCCCTGGCCCCCCCCCGGACACAGCGCTCACAGTACTAGTTATCGCAGCCGCCATCATATGACGGTGGTTTGCAATAACGAGCCACCTTGTCGCCATTAGATGCCGGTCGGCAAGTGGTTAATTATACACTGACTGGCACAATGTGACTGAACCGTCCAGCACCCAGCTTGATTGCTTCCGGCAGTATACCGCTTCCTCCAGTCTGACATAGGAACCAGATATTATAGCTGAATATTGCATAGCATACAAGACTAGTCGGCAATAAGTTGTATGAGAACTCGAACTGTTTATTGAAAACTCACACAGAATTTATAGTACACCAGGTCAGATGAGCCTAATCACATTATCGTACTCAAAAGAAACTGTATATAGAAATATAATTAACATAACTAAGGATCAGCCAACATGGGGGGCGTGTCCAAGATGGCGCCGGGAGAGGATGTGTAGTGCCTTAGCTCCCGGAGACCGGCTTTTCCATCCTTAAGCAGCGGGTGTAGGAATTCCTAAGCATGGTGTCTGTGATCTCTCCTGCAATCGGAGGTATCCTGTGGGCTGTGCGAGAGAGGAGGACCGGAGGAGACTGCCGCGAGCGTCGAGCGGGTGGGCCCGAAGCCACGGCTTTGCTTGCATCACCCGGACCGGCTCAGCATCCTCCACCATTGGGTACAGTCAGTGTCTACCCTTGCCCCTGAAGCACCCCTGGGCCCTGGGAGGAGATTATTGCCCCAGTTTAGCCGCTGCTGTAACCTGTGGGTAGGCCTGAGGCCGCAGCCTAGCCTACATCGCACGTCCAGCTTTGCATCCACCTGCATCGGGCACGCAGGACACTCCTGGTTGTCAGGTCAGTGTCCTCCCTTACCCCTGAAGCACCCCTGGGCCCTAGGAGGAAAGTATTGTTCCAGATTAGCTACTGCAGGGCCGCCGCTGTAGCCCGCGAGTAGGCCTGAAGCCGTGGCCTTGCCTACATCGCCCATCCAGCTTTGCATCCAAAGGGTGAGGGGGTTGTGGGTTGGGATGTTCTATTGTTTTTTGCTAAATTCTTTTTTTCACAAGTAGTGCTCAACAAGCTGTTTTAGGTGGTTTTGTTATGGATGACATGCTTTGTCCGATGGCTCGGGTCTTGCTCTGAGACCCTTCTCTGCTGTTCCAGCCTAATATTTTGGTGCCAGACGCATATGGTTGACTGCACTATTGTATCTTAGAACACCAGGGGTCTGAACTCCTCCATGAAAAAGTCCCTGGTCTTTCAATTTCTGATTTCATACCGCCCCCACATTTGTATTCTCCAAGAGACTCATTTAGTGGGGAGTAAACTGAGTCTGAAGAAGCCATGGGTGGGTCATCAATATCACTCTTCCTATACTAATTACTCCCAGGGTGTTAGCATACTCATTCATAAATCTCTTCCTTTCAAGTTATTGGCGCTGGGGCTGGTCCCGGACTCGGACGGTCCTTATATTATACTGCATGCAATGTTAGATAGGATGGAGATAGTTTTGGTGGGCTTATACTTACCGCCCCCGGCTTCTGTTAGATTACTCAATCAGCTGATGGTAAAAGTCGTGTCTTATGCTACTTATAATGTACTATTTCTTGGAGATTTTAATATGGTCCTGGACGCCTGGGTAGACAAACTTTCCTGGTGGCTCATGTCCTGATTGGGCTGGCCGGCTGGCAGAGGCATCTAGTCTTACAGATGTGTGGAGGTGGCGTTACCCCCAACAGAGACCGTATATCTGTCACTCTGTCTCACATAAAACTTTCTCCCGCATAAATTTCCCATATGCTGGGGCGTCTGTCCTCTCCAGAGTCAGGGATATATCCATTCTGCCACGTGGAGTCTCGGATCATGCACAGCTCTCCTTACAACTACGTGTCTCTACTGCCCCGGTGGATAGTTTATGGCGCATGTCCAGATTTTGGTTATCCGACTCAAGGGTTTCTGAGCCTTATAGGTCCGACATGATACACTATTGGAATGGTGTCAACCATTCTATACCTCTGTCCACCTCATGGGATTCTTTATGGCCTTCTCCAGAGGGAGCTTTCAAGGCTACATCCGCCAGGTACGTTGGGACTTGAGAGTAGATTTACAGCGGGCGGTGGGGAGGGTGGCTGCCCTGGAGGTAGAGTATTCCCAGACAGGAAATGCCCAGGTTTATTCTGACTTTCAGGCCACACTTAGAGATGTTCTTTTAATATGCACATCCAACACAAAGACTCTTTTGCTACACCAATCTCAACGAATAGTTGAACATGGGGACAAAAATGGGCGCATGTTGGCATGGTTGGCTAAAGAGAGCTCCTCGCCTGTGTCTATCTCCTGCATACGTGATTCTTGTGCAATGCTGGTGACAGATCCTGCACTAATTAACAATTGTTTTGCCTCATTCTACCAGGAGCTCTATATCTCTCGAATGGGTGGCACAAATGAGGGTCTGTATAACTACCCGGAGGACATAGACCTGCCATGCCTAACATCCACTTCTCAGGATACACTGGTTAGCCTCATCACATTAAAGGAGTTGCAGAGGGCAGTGGCCTCCTTGCAGGCGGTGAAGAGCCCGGGCCCTGATGGTATCCCGGCAGAATTCTTTAAAACCTATACAGAGGAACTGCTCCCCACGTTTAGGGACATGCTCCTGAAGTCGCTGGGGGAGGTGTCTCTTCTTCCCTCGATGTTGGAAGTAGTGATAGTGGTCCTTCTCAAGCCTGGTAAGGCCCCGGATCAATGCTCCTCTTATCGGCCAATTTCTCTCCTTAATGTTGATGCAAAAATTCTGACAAAAGTTTTGGCTGGCTGCTTGAATACAGTGATCACCGCTTTGGTGCATATTGATCAATCCGGGTTTATGCCGGGCAGGGGAACTGACATTAACATTCCTAGGCTCCTGATTCATCTTTCCAGAACAGAGGGGGGCGGCTCAGGGGTGGTAGCCTCTCTGGATGCTGAAAAGGCCATCTTATGTAAATTTGGGTTTGGTCCCCCGGTTCATTAAATGGATTCGGCTCCTTTACCATAGCCCCAAGGCCAGGGTTCGTACTAATAAATCTCTGTCCTCCCCCTTTCCCCTAAGGAGAAGTACCAGGCAGGGGGTGCCTGCTCTCCCCGGGTCTCTTCACCCTGGCAATTGAGCCTATGTCGGCGCAGATAAGATCAGATTCATCAATAGAGGGCATACAGGTCGGGGGGTGACAGAAAAAATATCTCTGTATGAGGATGACACTCTCCTTTTCTTGAAAGATGTTTGCTCTCTCCCAGCAGTGCTTCGCATTATCGACTCCTTTGGGTCCTTCTTGGGCATTAAGGTTAACTGGGGGAAGTCAGTGCTGTTCCCCTTACATACTTCAGGTCCCCTCCCCCAAATGAATACCCCTTTAGAATTGGTCACGGAATTCAAATACCTGGGTGTGGTGGTGCGGGCTCCTCAATCTGCTGCAGTTGCTCGGGACCTTCTCCCGGAAGTGCATGGCCTGGAGTTCTCTCCCTCTCTCTCCAGTGGGCAGAGTGAACCTTATAAAGATGGTCTATTTACCAAAATTCTTATATCTTTTTCGCAACTCACCTCTCATGCCCCGGCCTCCTTTTTTGATAAATTAAATGGTATTATATTTTCATTTGTGTGGAATGGGAAGTCTCCACGACTGGCCATCTCCAACTTGCAATTACCTCTCACACAGGGTGGCCTGTCACTATCCAATTTTATACAATTCTTCTGGGCGGTTGTCCTGGTAATGGTAAGGTGGTGGTTCTCTCAGCCCAGGGATAACCCGGCTGTGACACTAGAAGCGGCCTGGTGTTCCGTGGAGCAAGGTCCCATCCTGGGACTACTCCATTGATGTGTATGACTATCATGTTATGGCACAAGGCTAGGGCCCATTACCGTTCTCCTGAAACGTTCTCCCCTCACGTTCCTCTGTGGGCAAATCCTAATCTCCCCCATTTTAACATTGTTCCTGAGCCTCAAGTTCAGGCAACTAGGGGGATAGTAAAGCTTAAACATATAGTCACCGATGACAGGTTGCGTTCCTTTGCAGATCTTAGAGCTACATATGCTTTACCACAGTGGATGTATTCGCCCTACCTTCAGCTTCATCATGCATTTAATAGCCAGTTTCCCCCCTCTCTTACCCTGGAGTGTGACCCATTAGAGGGGTCTCCTCATCACAAAAATCATAAACAAGCCTCTGTCCTCTCTATACTTTCATCTCTCATTGGCCCCTACTAAAACACTGGAAAGGACATTTGGTAAATGGCAGGTAGACCTCCCCGGCTTGACGGAAGAGGATTGGGAGGGCTGCATGGTTTCCTTTGTCTCCAATATGATCTCAGCCCACGACCAATTCCTCCAATTAAAATTCCTGCATAGGACTTACTTCACCCCTAAGAGACTAATGGCGATTAGTCCCGTATCATGCCCTAGGTGTGGTGCACTGGCCGCCCCCTTACTACACATGGTCTAGTCTTGTCGGCTACTGGACATGTTATGGGTGGGGGTTCTGGCGGACATTAATTAGGCTACCAATTTAACCCTTGAGTTGGATCCTAAGATTATGCTCCTAAATGTCTTTATGGCTCCGAATATGAGCAGGTATACCAAGTTGTTTTTGCATTATGCCACATTTTACACTCGAAGGGAGATATTTCGTAGATGGAAAGATGCTTTGCCACCCACGGTGTCTCAATGGTGCTTAGTTTTGAATTCTATTTTTCCACTGTATAAGATTACCTACCTTAGCAGGAACTGCCCAAAAAAATTTGACAAGATTTGGTCAGGCTGGATAGATGCTTGGGGTTTACTAGAGGAAGATATCCCTCTGTGGGATCATAATGTTGTGCCTTAAACTTCATCAAACCTCATATACCTATCTCTGAATATTTTTCTGAAACCGTTTGATTCCGGTGGGTTCCTATCTCTTCCCTTCCCGCCTCTCCCTGCCCCCTCCTCCCTCCCCCCTCTCTATTGTTGTTATCCTCCCTCCCCTGGTAGTGGTACAATACTTGTTCCCTCCCTTCCTTAAATCCCCTTCTACTTCTAATGCACAATGTTGTATGCAAATTTATGTTTTATTGTGTTAGGTATGTTTCATTCTTTTCTGTCCAGGATCATCTATGAGCTCTTGTGATAGCTAAACACTTCTAATATGGTTTGTACTGCCTAATGTGCCTTGTCCACTGCTTGGATTTTTATTATTCTCAATAAAAATTTTCTTGTGGAAAAAAAAAAGGAACAGCCAACATAAACTATTTCACCTCTAGCAACTAGTAGCTGACAGTAATATAATTAACTTGTCACTTAAACCAGCCTAGGTGGAGTGCACCCAATACTAGCAGACATACAGAAACAATAGGTGTCCCAATTAACAATGGGAGAGGCACAACCTTGGGTATTCTGTCCACTAGACACGTCATCAGAAGACATACAATGTTCCAGCAGTCTGGGAATTTTCGGCATTCATTTATCTTCATAGATCTCCTGAGAATTATGGTCAATAAATATTTCTGTCCCATTTGAAATAATCCAAACCACGCTCTCAGCATCCATTCAGTAGTTGTCAATCAGGGAGCTGAAAAAGGAGTTTCACAACCTCTCTAAGGTAAGCTGGGTTCCACTAGCCCCCCGCCCAAAGTGAATCCTGTCAGAGAGTTTCTTCTGCCATTTTTTCCATTACTGCTAGGAAAAAATCTTAATTATACACTGACTGGCACATGTGTTGTTTAGCATACATTTTCGTCATTTATAGGAAGTTGAAGGTTTGGTGAAGTGCTAGGACAATGTAGCTCCCATACCCATGTGTGGGAATTACATCATCAGTGACCCAGTAAAAGAAGCCAGACAGATATGTTTATTTGTGTACTTTTCATAACAACATCTTTTAAGGTTGAATATATTTTTTTATTAACTCATTTTTAGAAGGTTACAAAAACAGTCAAATAATGAGTTAAAAAGGGGGGAGATCAAATGTAGCACATAATTATATTGCATAAAAATATCGCTGACTCATCCCTGCATCAGGGGATGGGGTTCCTGAGGCCAGTTGATACAGAGAACCAAGGCAGGGGTTAGTTCCAGGTTGGAGAAACCACACCCGGACCAGAAAGGGCTCCAATAGGAAACACACTGCAGCATATAATAAGCAAAAAGGTTTATTGATACAACAATACACTTATGCAAAAATAGGAACAAAACCACACTGAGTAAAATGTTAACGGCAACGTTGCCAGAAAACACTAAAAACAACCCGGGTGTGCATTCATACAACCAACTATACCAGAGAACAGTTGATACTGCAAGAGGCTAAGGAGGTACTGGTACCAGGTACTGTAGAGAGGGGGAGCCTGATTAGGCTAGGACAGATCATGGGCTGATCCCTTGGCCAAAGTGATGGCTGTAAGCAGGTATATGCTGGGGTGTGGGAGGCCGGGTGGTAGTCCAACAGGGAACGGGTGGAATAGTCCACAATGGCAGTGATGACAAGGGACCACTAAGTGGTGAGAAAGCGCATGCAGGTGACACAGTGAAGCTGAGGTGCAGGTGACACAGTGAAGCTGAGGTGCAGCTGTACAGTAGACACTGGCACTGGTGCTGTCAATGTATAGATGTCCCCACCTGTACACAGTGAATGGCTTCGGTATGGAGACCAGTGTGTGCGTTGCAGGGACACTGGTGTAGAAGCTAACCAACAAGGGCTGTGGAACAGATCGTGACAATTAAACGGCGTCCCATGAAACGGTCTCACCTGTGTCGCGACAATAGCCGCAATCCATGCAGTGGCCCAGAAGGTAGGAGCCTGGGATGGACAATCTTCTCCCTGCACTTTCCAACAGATGAGGACCGGGACAAAAACAGTCACTCAGAATGAAGGAGTTCAAATACACAAGAAAATTATTAGCAGAGCAGTAAATATATTGTAATATGAAAATTTTCAAGAAGGGTCAATATCTGTAATAGAGCACTGTTCGTGAGAATAAACACAGATATGGGGGTTCAGAAAACATTTTTAAACTAATAATAATTGCAAAAGAATGGACAAGGATATTGTCCTTAGCGCAGCCCAAAGTGCATATATTCAGTGCAAAATCAGGAGACCCATAAAGAACAAATGCACAATATTATAGAGAAAAGAGAGAAAGGAAAAGAAAAGCCGGAAAAAAGAAAGAGAGAGAAAAAAAACAGTAGGAGCAGAAGCAAAAAAAAAAAAAAAAAAGGGTTAGGGTTTATTGATGAATTCTATTGCATCCATATGTATCAATTGTTTCCCCACTTGTCAAGCTCTCTGGCCTGCGTTGCCTACATGAACATGATATTATTAATTTCTTACCCACAAAGATAAGGGTGGGGTGGATGTACTCTTCCAACAAATCTTTTAAAGTGACTTTGTTGCAATGATATACCCCATGCAAAAATAGACCTGGAATACTCACCTCTTCTGCCCATGCTGTTGAACTGCAGTGATGACGAGAAACCACTATCTAAAGATCCTGCAGGATTCAATATTTCTGAGAGTGCTGATTTCCAGGTCACTTCTGCCAGACACAGGACACCTTTAGGTCTATATTTGCCATTAGCAATGTGAGCAGCTCATGTAAAAAGTAGGCCATACAGTGGGTATACTTGTAGGTGTTGCCAGCAGAGCAAAGCACTCTTAAGTCATGCACAATTTGGGGGAGGTAAAGTGTTTTTTTTTGCAATCCAGAGAGTGTTGTCAGCCTGCAGGAGTTAGGAAGATTGATTGGCAGAATCCCCAGGTATTTATCTATAGTGATAGGTTTTAAAATTAATTTTGTCAATGTTTGCGCTACCTGAAAAAGATTTATATTTTTTTTAAATAAGGGTATAGTTGTACCTTCAAGGTATTTACTTTGAATGCATGTAATGTGACATTTGACCTGTTATCAGTTTCTAACATTGCCACTGTGCAGCAAAACTAAGATTGGCAGCAGCAGTACAAGGTGCTAATCAGTTCTACTGCAATGGTTGTATGCTAACAGGCAACCTGCTGATAGGAGAGGGCAAAGTTACAGAGATGAGCTCATCAGTGTGCTGCTTCTTCTTTCACTGCCCAATCACAGGCTGAGGCAAGCACAAAACCTAGGTGTTACTTATCTACAGCAGAGAAAAATCCTGCCCTGCTAGACAGGCAGAGGTGTGTAAATCTCAGAGGTGGATGGCAGGAAATATACATGCTTTCTTAGGTTAAACTGCTCCCGCATATGTATTACATCTGTGTACTATCTGCATGGAGTTCAGCTTTAAAGTGAACTTGTGCAGAGGAAAGCAATAGGTTTACATTAAAGCCAATCCCTGCAGAATCTTGTACTTGCTCATCATTACCCTACTACTCTTGGAGGAAATAAGGAGATAAGCCCAGTGTGAAGGGTAAGCTTACTTTTGGACGATCCATAAACTATGCAGTGCACTAGCAGCCCAGAAGCCTGTAAAGTTCATAAAGCTGACCATAGATGGCTGATCAAAAAAAAAAAAAAGGAGCAAAAGTATACACCGCTCCCAAACCACCCCAAAGATGCTGCTTGCAGGACTTTTTTTCCTGTCCTGCAAGCACTCGAGCTTTCACACTGGGGAGGATTGAGAGGCAGTTTACAGGTGCTATTTTTAGTGCTAAAGTGACTGAAAACTGCCTCAGTGTGAAAGGGGTCTAAATCTCTTCTCAGCCATCTTCTTCCGAAAGGACATCCTGGAAGAACAAGGATATACTTGTTGGTCAATGTGGTGACGTGGCCACTCTGACCAATGACCGCTCGACATTGCAAGCAGTATGATGCTTGCAGGCTCTGGGACTGCTGGGGCATTGTACGATGTATGGCAGGTCTTCTCTAAACGTAAATTTACCCTTTAACTCAGTGCTGTGTTTTGGCCTAGGCCATCAAGGCCTAAGGCATCACTTTCAGGGGGGAGGCAAAAAAGCCGCCCCCTGCACAAGAAAAAGCCCCCTCCCCGACCCATCTTACTGAGTCTCAGCTCCTGCAGCCGCCTCCCGCACAAATACAGACCCCAGCGGCCGGCTTGATTTAGCATGTCTGTGATAGGAGTAGGAGGAGGAGAGAGAGAGAGAGAGGCGCATGCGGGGAATCTGAAAGTGGCGGCTAGGATAGCAGGTAAAATTGATTACTATTACTTTTGTAATGTGTGTGTGCCAAGCAGCTAGTCACATATAAAGCGCTCAATATGGAAATAACATACCGATCATGATATTGTAATAAAGTGATCCATGCTACAAACTCATTAAACAGTCCACATTCAGTGAAAGTTCATGTACTGCAAACTTTGTAGTACATGAACTTTCTCTGAATGTGGACTGTTTAATGAGTTTGCATTGATTTCAACATGTGCTCCATGCTTGCTGAAATCAATGCAAACTCCTTGAACAGGTGTTCTGCCCCGACTCCCTCCACTGTGAAGAAAATTAAAAGTCAGCAGCTATAAAAAACTGCAGCTGCCGACTTTTAATATTAGGACACTTACCTGTCCAGGGTTCCCGCAATGTTGACACCCGAGCTGATTTTCTAATTGGCTCTCAGGTGCTGCCGCCGCCATTATGGCCGGTCCCCTACTGCACATGTGCAAAGCGCGCTATGCTTTCTGAATGGCCCGGCGGCAGAGGAAGGAGGAGGGGGGCTGAACTTCCGAGGGACGGCACCCGGAAGTGGGGAGGGGTACCTATCAAAAACAGGTACCATCCCCCCCCCGAAAGGTGCCAAATGTGCATCGGGGGGGGGCAGATAAGCAGAGTTTCCACATTTGGGTGTGGTTTACAGACGGTGTTGCCAACTGCCAGTATTTTTACTGGCAGTCAGTAAAAAACAGGCAATTTTCTCTTGCCAGTAAAAGGAAAAGGTTGCCAGTAAAAAATATGGCTGAGACGCTAAGTTCAGTCTGAAGAAAGCCAAAATCATCCTGCGTGCCTGCTACAGTGTGTTCGGGTGGCTCTAGCGGAGGCGGTGCCTGAGCATGTCGTGTGATGTTATGGTGCAAGGGAACCAAGCAGAGCGGCCAGAGCCTTGTGTGCGGGTCTGTGGTATGGGAGCAAGGCAGGCTGGGAGCGGGACCGTCAGTGCTGTTTAGACTGCAGTGGACTGAAAGGACCACCTAGCTTGGAGAGAGACTGTCACTGTGACTCAGGAGGGGACGTGTTGTGTCGGTGAGGTCTCATCCTCATCTGTGCTGCTGCACATTGCTGTTAGTGCCCGCCCATTCTAATTTCTTGCCCTCCTAAGTCCTGTCCCTGAGCTACTGACTTACTATATCAAAAATAAAATAAGAAATATGTTTTTTGCCCTTTTGTCTACCTTAAATCATATTGCTATCTGCATATTGCACTTGTTTGTAGCCTAAATACTGAAATTTGCACTTAAAACTGTAATTCTGTTACTTTTGGGAATGCCAGTAAAAATGCAGCTGTGCCAGTAAATTTTTGGCGTTGTGTCAGTAAATTTCAGTCTGGTAGGTTGGCAACACTGTTTACAGATGATAGGGAGGGTCTTAAACAGTCAATCTTTTCATTCTCCACGAAGAGGAGGACCACAAGTCTAGATATATTCTAGGCCGAATGGGACTGTGAAGGATACTGTTCTTGTAATATTTACTCTGTTGGATGTTGTCATCTGTTGAAAGTATTGCGAACTTTCTTCCGTGTTGGAAGTCAATAAATTAATTCTCTGGAAGAACCGATTGCTGCGGCCCCCGCACGCTGCGTGCCTGCGGGTCCCGCGATCCCCTGTCAGAGCTGTAGAACAGGGAACCGCTGATATAAAGACGACGGTTCTCCGTTCTGTGACAGGGGACACATCAGATCTACTGATCCCTGTCACTGGGATCAGTTAGATCTGTCTTGTCCCGACCAGCCCCAGCCCCCCACAGTTAGAACACACCAAGGGAACACAGTTAACCCCTTCACTGCCCCCTGCAGGTTAACCCCTTCATTGCCAATGACATTTACACAGTAATCAGTGGACATTTAAATTTCTGATCGCTGTATAAATGTCATTGGTCCCAAAAAGTGTCAAAAATGTCCGACATGTCCACCGCAATAACGTAGTCCCGATAAAAATCGCAGATTGCCGCCATTACTAGTGAAAAATAAATAAATAATAAAAACGCCATAAATCAATTCACATAGTTTGTAGACGCAATAACTTTTGCGCAAGCCAGTCAATAAGCGCCGATTGCAATTTTTTTTTTACCAAAAATATGTAGAAGAATATAAATCGGCCAAACCTGATGAGTAATTTTTTTTTATTATTATTATTTTTGGATTTTTATTTTAGCAAAAAGTAAAAAAATATTGTTTTTTTTTTTTAAATCGTCGCTATTTGTTTGTTTATAGCGGCAATCAGAAATGATGCAGAGGTGATCAAATACCACCAAAAGAAAGCTCTATTTGTGGGGGAAAAATGACATAAACTTTGTTTGGGTACAACATTGCACGACCGCGCAATTCTCATTCAAAATGTGACAGCACCGAAAGCGAAAAATTGGTCTGGGCAGGACGGGGGTTTAAGTGCCCAGTAAGCAAGAGGTTAAGAATCCACAATCTTTTTTTTTGCCTCTGTATCATGTGCATACTCTCCTATTTTCTCTAAAGTACAATAGATAAAAAACCAAAAGATAGACATTTTAATTCCTAACTCCTAATGTAGTTATGATTTATACCTTTAATAGAATCTTTCATTATAATCCACACTTATTTTAGGCAGAAGATGCATATTTTCTGTGATGCTTTAAAAAATCCCAGCTTTTTAAAGGTTGCTTTTTCCCCTCTACAAGATTTGTCTTTTTCTGGTGGAATGTCTGCTGCATTCACACACCAAGCTAAGGTAATACCAGCATTAGCATAATCATAATCTGGAGAGGGCGCATTTAAGAAGAATTACTTATCTTTGAGACTTTTACTACTCGGTAATTGATAGGGCATGAAAACCCTGCATGCTGTGGATAAGATTTCAGCTTTTGCAGTATGATAATTTAGAGCAGAATGTTCATTTAAACAGTTTAAACCCATTGCCCCGTGGCATCCATCAGGGATTTATTTCACTAGTATCAATGAGCATTTTCTTACAGTAGGGCCACTCTGTTAACTACCTGACAAATATCTAAAGGCAAGATTATCTACATTTTCTTCAAACACAGAAAAATAACTACTACAAAGCAAACATTTGCATATTAATTATTTGAAAAATTGCACATGAATATATCAAATATAATATTTATACCTTGACTAGAGATAAAGATTCTTGGAATAAATTGTCCTTGGAGAAAAATGCAAACATGACTCCTTAAAAAAGGGCTGCTGGGTAATATTTACTTTAGAGATGCACATCTCTTCATTTGGTTATACTGCAAGGTCTTGAACTTGTGTACATTATATATTTCCCTGATATTAGGGCGCTAATCCTTTTATTGTATGATGCTCTTAAAGCATCAAAACTAAACTTCAGGCAGACAGCTAAATACATACACACATGTGAGCCATTTTACATGCCAAAAAGGTTTGAATTCTGTGGTCAGCTTCGTAATTCAGCATCTCCTGCCTGACTGCTAGGCCTTTGACCTCCAGGGTAGTTAAAGCATATCTATGGTCAAAATGTAAAATCATATATTCATTTCTATATTGTATTTTAATTAGTTATAGCCTACTCCTATTAATTTGTACTATCTTGAAGTTTTCACACTTATTTTGTGACGATCCCTACACATTTACTTCTGTGACACGTATTCACTATGCCCTGTGGTAGGCACTGCTGTGTCACACATTTCACAGAGCCTGCCTTCTTAACTACAGAGGAACTTAGAGGAGGAGTTTCAAGAGGCGGAGTCAGGACAGGAATTACTTCTTGCAGAGCAGCACAGTACCATGGGATATATAGTCCTTAGCTATTGAAAGTAGGGAATCCAGGAAGTTGTGGAAAAAGATAACCAGCAGACAGGCAGAATTCACAACATGAAATTTTATACTGGATTGTCAAATATAGATAGTGTTTGTATTGTTATTACAATGCTGATATTATACAATTAAAATGTATGCTATGGTCTTATGTTTCCTGTAAACCCCTACTGGATTAGGGACAGATAATACAAAGACACAGTTACATTTCAAACAATGCAGCTTTGTCATGATTCAACAACCAGCTTTCCTACTGGACAATAAAGGAGGAGTAGCACAAGGGGGTGGTTATCGATCTGCTCTTTTCTGTTTTAAACATATTTGCAGTTCTAGAATTACATCACTATGCATATCAGTAGTCTTGATTGGCTCAAATGTCTTACATTCCTCCTTTCAATCTTAGTGCTAATGCATAGGGGATTATAGAAATCAATGCAAATTCAGATACTTATCCAAGCCATATTTAAAGTACACCAGATATTTTTTTTTAAAGAATATATAACTGGGTTAAAGTTTTTTTGTTATGTATGTTCTGCCCTTAAAAAGCAAAGCTTGTCTGCAAATGCTAAACATAGTTTAGGTTCATTATTCTGCATAATAAAATGCTGCTTTGACCTATTCAGGCTAGTCCCATTTTATCAGATCTGCAACTGGAGGAGGTGAGCTAGCTAGCTCAATTCCAAGATTTAAGCTGGCCATACATGGTTATTCATTTATTTATTTTTTTTGTTCAACCAGAGGGATGATATTTTTAAATTCAACCAGAGGGATAAAAAAAAAAGAAAACCGGATTTCTCCTTCAATGAAAATTAGTGAAATCCCCAAATTTGCCTCTCAATGAAATAATTTACTTTGTCGAGGGGGGCGGGGGGTCACACACTACGGAAGAGCTAGACAAAGTTCTATCAGTGTATGGTCAGTCATACTTATGTATTTATGTAATGGTGATTAAAATGTATTAGCTATCCCCAACCCCATGGAAAAATGCTGGTTTAACTCTTATAAAAAAAATGGTAAAAAACCTTTATATAGCGGGGAAAATAATTATTTGATCCCCTGCAGATTTTGTAAGTTTGCCCACTTACACAGAAATGAAGGGTCTATTATTTTTTTATCATAGGTGTATTTTAAATGATAGAGACAGAATATCAACCAAATATCCAGAAAACACATAATACAAATGTTATAAATTGAGTTGCAGTTCAGTAAAGTAAGTATTTGATCCCCAATCAAAACATGACTTAGCACTTGGTGGAGGTAAGACATTTTTTGTAGTTGGTTACCAGGTTTGCACACATCTCAGGAGGGATTTTGGTCCACGCTTCTTTAAAGATCTTCTCTAAATCCTTAAGGTTTATTGAATGTGGCTTGGCAATGCGAAGTTTCATCTCCCCCGATAAATTTTCTATAGGATTAAGGTCTGGAGACTGGCTAGGCCTCTCCATGACCTTAATGTGCTTCTTCTTGGGCCCCTCCTTTGTTGTCTTGGCGGTATGTTTTGGGTCATTGTCATGCTGGAAGACCCATCTTCAGTGCTCTGGCTGAGGGAAGAAGGTTCTAATCCAATATTTTACAATATATGGACCCTTCCTTTGGCCTCTCAGTGTCAGCCTGTACCTTTAGCAGAGAAACAGTCCCAAAGCATAATGTTTCCACCTCCGTGCCTTACTGTAGGGGTGGTGTTTTTAGGGTCATAGTCAGCATTTTTCTTCCTCCAAACATGGAAAATCAAGTTAATGCCAAAGAGCTAAATTTTGGTCTCATCTGACTACAGCACTTTCTGCCAAACCTTCTCTGAATCATCCTTGAGGAGGGGGGACCTTGCAGGCGCTGCAGGATTTCAGTCCATGGTGGTGTATTGTGTTACCAATGGTTTGTTTGGTGACTGTGGTCCCAACTGCCTTGAGATCATTCACAAGCTCCGCCCGTGTAGTTCTGGGGTGATACCTCACTTTTCTCATGATCATCCTTACACCATGAGGCAAAATCTTGCATGGAGCCCCAGACCGAGGGCAATTGATTGTTATTTTATATTTCTTCCATTTGCAAATAATCTCTCCAACAGTTGTCTTCTCACCAAGCTTCTTGCTGATGGTCTTGTAGACCATTCCAGCCTTGTGCAGGTCTACAATCTTGCCCCTGACATCCTTTGACAGCTCTTTGCTCTTGCTCATGATGGTGAGGTTTGAATGGAAGAAAGCGATTCTATGGACAGGTGTGTATTATATAGATAACGAGTTGTCTTTAGGAGCACCTTCTTCAATTGACAGGACTGATCTATGTACCACATGAGCACATACTGTAGCCAGTCTGTGGAAGCCAGAATTATTGTTGGTTGGTAGGGCATCAAATACTTATTTTACTTACTGAATTGCAACTCAATTTATAACATTTGTATCATGATTTGTTTTGGATGATATTCTGTCCCTATCATTTAAAATACACCTATGATAAAAAATTATAGACTCTTCATTCTTTGTAATTGGGCAAACTTACAAAATTAGCAGGGGATCAAATAATTATTTTCCCCACTGTTTATACTGAAAATACTCACCTTAGGGCCAGTTTACAATTGAATCAGTGAGGTTAGATTCTCAGCCCACTCATTTGAATGGGTTGAATTCGCCCAGGATTGCACCAAAAGTAGTGCATGCTTTACTTTTAAAAACTCACTAAAAGTGATCACATGGTACTGTTGTATCATGCGATCCAGAGCAAGCAAATGCAGTGTGTTTGCGATCTGCATTTGGGGTGGCGTTAGCAATGCATTGACACCCACAGCAGATCACACATCCAGTGCATTTTCAAGGTGATGCAGGAAACCCACACAGAACGCAGTTTTAGAGCACCATTTTTTGGTGTAAATGAGCCATTAGACCACATTTAATATAAATACCAGATTATTTATCCTGTTAAAGGAATGATCACATTTTTTTCTAGTACACATAAACAAAACTTTGCCATGTAGAATATATCAATAGATTACTTTCTTAATATTTACAAGGTACATTTATTCAGTAGAGCAAGTTTTCTCAATTTGTATGGAATGTCCAAAAAGGTTTATTACTTACCAGTTAATGGGACTTTTGAGCCTACAGACACAATTGGCTAGACATATAAAACTTAAGCTACCTGAGTCGAGCTGAGCCTGGATTCAAAAAACACTGTAAACAGGATGTGAGGGATTAGGTGCAGCTGGGCAAACTGATGACTTATTAATAGATTCTTCTACTAAGAAGAAATTCAAACACTCAGTGCGTGTATGCAATCATTCATTTTCCAGAAAACCACATTGCAAAATACTGATTTTCAGTTTTCCACACAGTTTATACAGTATTTATTTTTTGCATGTCACTTGTGTTTAAATTCTCAGGTTTTTTTTTCAATGCGTGTAACACTGACCACCATTCATTTACCTTTTGGGAGAAAAAAAAACTAGCACAAGTGGTAAATAGTGAGTTAGAAATGAAGCAGAAGTGAAGATGTTGTCAATAAAAACCAGGTTCCTTTATTTTCATGTACTGGGAAAATTGATCAAGGAATCTGGTTTCTTTGCTTCAGTATTCATTTATCACCTTCCTAAAGGATAAGCTTTCACTGATGGAGCAGTTTAAATATGTAGGCTCCGTTCACACCTGAGCAAGAGTGACTTTAATGCGTTTTTTTATTTGAGTTTTTGAGCATTTTTATAAATGTAGTACAAGCATTTTAGAAGCATATTACAAGTGTTTTGCAGCCTCAGGCGGTTTTGTTTAGCCGACAAAAAGCACTAGGAGGAGGAGGGGGAGGAAATTAGGGGTGGAGAGCTGCTGTTTGACAAAATGTTTGTAAAGCGCTCACGCCAGTGACGCCACGCCTATTCACACATTTCTATAAGTGTATGGGGCCAAAAATGCTTGTAATCTGCTAAAAAGAAGCTCATATAGGTTTTGTCTTTGCAATAGATTTTTATTCAAAGGTTTAACAAAGTTCTTAGGATACAAACAGTATCAGACAGATATGACATGATAAATGCACCCTACTGTTTATTCAGTATTTATTTTTTGCATTTTTTAACACTGACACCATTCATTACATTTTGGGAGAAAAAAAATGAAATGATAAATGCACACTCAAAGAAAATCAAGAGTTAGAACATTATAAACATAGTACAAAAGCCAAGTTTAAGGCCTCATACACACGGGCGTTTGCACAAAAATAAGCAAAACGCCACACATGACGTCAGGGAAAAAAAACTGACGTTTTGCTTGGCGTTTTGCATTGACGTCAATGCACGTTTTTTCACGCTAGCTTTTTGTGGCGTTCTCTGCACACACGCCGATAAAACGACGTAGGGTCCCCCCCAAAATCCATACCAGACCCTTATCCGAGCAAGCAGCCTGGCAGGCCAGGAAAGGGGGGGGGGCGAGCAAGCACCCCCCCTCCTGGACCGTACCAGGCCGCATGCCTTCAACATGGGGAGTATGGGTGCTTTGGGGCAGGGGGGGCTCTGCGCCCCCCACCCCAAAGCACCTTGTCCCCATGTTGATGGGGACAAGAGCCTCTTCCCGACAACCCTGGCCGTTGGTTGTCGGGGTCTGCGGGCGGGGGCTTATCGGAATCTGGAAGCCCCCTTTAACAAGGGGGCCCCCAGATGCCGGGCCCCCCACCCTATGTAAATGAGTATGGGGTACATCGTACCCCTACCCATTTACCTGGGGGAAAAAAAGTGTACAAAAAAAAAACACTACACAGCTTTTTAAAATATTTTATTAAATCGGGTCTTCTGCGGGGTCTTCAGCTCTTTTGCTGCTGTCTCCCCGGCTAGTTTCTCACCCTCATGATGTCACATCCTGGGGCGAGGCATCATGAGGGTGGGGCTCATGATGACTTCATCGTGTGGCCCCGCCCATGCCAATATAAGGCAACCGCGCAGCACGGACCCGGCATTCGAGTGGAAGAGAGCGACGAGTCAACATCTCCAGAAGAAGGGGAAGAAGAAGCAGCAGCGGGAGAAGCTAGCCGGGGAGACAGCAGCAAAAGAGCTGAAGACCCCGCAGAAGACCCCTCAGAAGACAAAAGACCCCGCAAAAGAGCCGAAGAGAGGGGAGAAGATGCCGGAGCGGATTTAATAAAATATTTTAAAAAGCTGTGTATTGTGTTTTTTTTTGTACACTTTTTTCCCCCCAGGTAAATGGGTACGATGTACCCCATACTCATTTACATAGGGTGGGGGGCCCGGCATCTGGGGGCCCCCTTGTTAAAGGGGGCTTCCAGATTCCGATAAGCCCCCACCCGCAGACCCCGACAACCAACGGCCAGGGTTGTCAGTAAGAGGCTCTTGTCCCCATCAACATGGGGACAAGGTGCTTTGGGGTGGGGGGCACAGAGCCCCCCTGCCCCAAAGCACCCATACTTCCCATGTTGAGGGCATGCGGCCTGGTACGGTCCAGGAGGGGGGAGGGCGCTTGCTCGTTCCCACCCCCTTTCCTGGCCTCCAGGGTCTGGTATGGATTTTGGGGGGGACCCTACGCCGTTTTTTCCGGCGTGGGTGCTCCTCTTAAAATCCATGCCAGATCGAAGAGCCTGGTATGCTCTTGGGGGGGAACCCCACGCAAATTTTTTGCGGGGGTTCCCCTTTAACACACCTAGCACACAAGTCGCGCCGCAAGTCGGATCACAGTGATCCGACTTCTGGTGCGGCTTCTATTCAAATCAATGGGCTCCCATAGGGAACCATTGATTATGAATAGAACGCCTGACGAGGCTTAACGCTGTGTATACAACGTTAAGCAACGTTATTGAGCGTTTTGCCGGCTCGGGGTCAAAAACGCCATGACGCTGCAGCTTCAGAATGCACTGGTCCCGCGTTCTAGCTACAGCTCACTAACACCGACGCCCTCTACTGCTCAAAAACGTCAACATTTTAGAGGGCCATTTAATAACATGGAGAGCAGCAAAAAAACGCCCAAAAACTTGGCATAACAAAACACCCGTGTGTATGAGGCCTAAAGGTTGATCCTACCGAATTAGGCAACTGCTTTCCCAAGGCATTAGCAAGATAGATCTAATTGCTCTTGTATCAGAAACAATGCATGGACTTTACTTTGATAAAACAATACTGCAACAGATGATCAAATGTTAACAGAGTAGCATGAGAAGATATGGGAGCACTTATAGCCAGAGTTAGTCTAGCACCTCAGAGCTCATGTACTTTTTTGATTGACAGGTGTTTTGCTTCAGGCGGCAAAATGCTCATATGTGAACAGCGGCCATTAAAATTAATGGAACTTGGCTTGTTGAGTGTTTTAGAACTACAAGCTTCAAGCAGAACATTGCTCAGGTGTAAATGAGGCTTTACATATGTGGTGAAAAAAAGCCATTTTGATCTGAAAACTTCCATAACAATATATTTTCTGAAAGCAGAGCACTTTGAAAATGTAAAAGTGCACGCAAGCACACAATTTAATCTAATTTTTTTTTGCAAAATATAGATGATGAGACTGTGGGGTTGATTTACTAATCCACTGTGCACTACAAGTGCACTTGGAAGTGCAGTCCCTGTAGATCTGAGGGGAAGCTCTGCTGATTTCTATCATCCAATCATGTGCAAGCCAAAATGCTGTTTTTATTGTCGTTGCATGTCCCCCTCAGATCTACAGCGACTGCACTTCCAAGTGCACTTGTAGTGCACATTGGATTTGCCTTTAGGAAATAACCCTCTCTGTCAGTAGATAGAAGCCAAATATGTGAAGCCTCAAAATTGCATTGACGCCTACAAAGGGCCAATGCATTAAAAACCTTGATTAGTTTAGAGTTAATGGTAAATGATGACTTAGAATTGCTTCTCAAACTCTCTGACAGTTAATGGTTTCAATTCAAAATATGCATACCCCTCCCCTGGCCTCTGTAATCAAAACGTAAATTGCATCTGGTATTTCTTTGGGGTGGGCTTTCACTGGCACACTTGGCTGAGGCAGTTGCAGCATTAGCTTCTATTTACATTTTAGATACAAAGGCTGAGGAAAAGTAAAAAAACAATATTTCCCTTTAAAAGTGCACTGATGTACTTGCCAGTGTAGCTGTTTTTGAATGACTTGGGGACATACAGTAGCTGCTGACTTTTAACATTAGGACACTTACCTGTCCTGGAGTCCAGCGATGTCGGCACCGCCGCCGATCTTCAGATCGGCTGGTCGGTTGCTTGCCCCGGCCATTGCGGGTAAGCGAACCTGGCAGTGTAGCCTCTTCGGCTTCAGCTTCGGCCATGCCCCTACTGCGCATGCGCAAATCGCGTTGCACTCTTTCAAAGACCGGTATCCGCTCCCCCTGAAAGGTGCCAAATGTGACACCTGAAGGGGGGAGGAATCTGATGAGTGGAAGTTCCACTTTTAGGTGGAACTCCGCTTTAAGCTGGCCATAAAGTGATTGAAATTGGGCTGATTCAGCAGGGACTGACTGAATTTTGATTAGTGCGTGGCTGTCCCTGCTCAACAGAGGTTGATCATTTGATTGACTTCTGTTGAATGGACAAGTTGGAAAACTTTTGACGATTAGTGGCTGCAGCCGCTGATCTATGAATTCTGACAGTTGAGTCCTGTTGTTAGAATACAATGGCCTAGCAGAGGGGAATCCTCTATCCACCTTAATTGTGTGGATGGTGGGCTTAAAAAACATATTTGGCGAGCCTAAGGTAGTTTCAGTTGACACCATCTTTTGAATGTGTTTTTTACATCCTTATTTAGCCAAGGATGGACACTGTAATTGTCAGGAAGAAAATCTAGACAACGTCACCTTAAGAAATTTGCTTTGGGCGGTTACCTCTACACGGTCAGCCCCTTATAAGGGGACAGTGCGAGGACCGCCTTTGTCCTGGCTAAGCTATGTTAGACCCATTTGTGAAATGCTTTGACATCATCAACACATCATGTGACGTCAGTCTGGTAATGCCCCATGTCAGGAGCCCGAGCGATAGCGGAATTTCGAGATCAACTCGATAGGCATGGTCATTGTGCATGGAGGATGCAAGCAGCGGACTGAGATACGTTGAAAGAGGCAAGCGTGAGGTTTGGAATGCACTGGCTAAGTGCAGGGGGCTTGTGATGTACCGGACACGTGCAGTATTGTCAGCATGGACATACTTTATCTAGCGAGTGACATGTTCCGCACAATGTGCCGTTGACGGCGTATCCCCTCACAGTCTTTCTCTTTACCAGTTTTTACACAGCTGAGAGGAGACTTGGTGGCATGCTAGATAGAGCTGTGAGTCAGCAACAGGTCCTCCATAATAGACACTGACTGCCTGGGCCAAGACTGCTTCACTGTAATCCATTTGCCTGCAATTCTTTTGGCCTGCTTATTTACCTTTCCTGCTTGAACTGTATGTGTTAACTCATCTGAATCCTCTGCTTTGCTCACACTGATCAATCATTAGAAGCGCACCTGATAATTGGTAAATTATTGTCCTGACTGGTACGCCATGGCTTGGCAAATTAAGCTTGTTTGCCACCCTGACTTATGGAATGGACTTGTCCCTGCTATGTGGAAAGTGGTGAAAATGTTAAGCCGCGAATGAATGCTTTAACCCCTTGCTTTGCCATTTTTGCAATTAGAGAGCCCGAATATACTGTATACTAATCAATGATCTTTTGCCCGCACTGCACAGTTACACTTTTTACTACTTGCGTTAATTTGCACAGTTAAAGGATTACCACCAGGCTATAGGCAATTATGGGACTTGTCGTCCAGAAATTCAACAATATAGTTTACATCTTGGTGCATTTTTTGATTGGTGAATTATTTGCGAAGTGGCAACCTATACAGTAATTGCTGCGGACCATAGAATTGCTCTAACTACATTTTTGCGTAAGCATCCTAGGGATGAACAGACAACAGTTCCTGTTTATAAACCTTGATCATTCTAGGGTAATTGCACTTAGACAGACATATTGGGGTTGATTTACTAAAGCTTGAAAGTGCAAAATTTGGTGCAGTTCCACACAGAAACCAATCAGCTTCAAGGTTTTATTGTCAAAGCTTGATTGAACAAGCTGAGGTTAGAAGCTGATTGGCTAGCATGCACAGCTGCATCGGTTTTTGCACTCTCCAGCTTTAGTAAATCAACCCCATTGTCTGCTTCATTAAACTGCTGTGCATGTATTATATCATGCCCGGACGTTTTTATTTGTTTACATTGCTTTGTCATGTAGTGTATGTGTTACATTGTAGTGATCAAGGCACTGGAGGTATTTTTGAACAATAGCAGAAATTTTGCAATTTTGTACTGCTTTTTGATGCAATTAAAAAATGTTTTTTTGAATGAGTTTGAAGCCACGCTTGTCATGTAAGTGACCGCTTTTTACCCTGCATGAGGCTTTCCTCCCCTGGTACATGGTTTCCTTCTTTGTCTGTATACTTTTGGTTTCAATGACAGCACTTAACCAGTGAGTGGGCTCAACATGTGAATTTTGCATACTCCATATACTATCTTTGTTTTGTTTTCATTTAGCCAATTAACTTTGCATTTACCAGATAATCAAATAGGCAGTTTTTCCTGACCTGTCACTCATGACTGCTTTGTTCTCTGCAATATCAATTTGTAAAAGAGAGCATTCTGCTCTCTCTGTAATATCAGTCCACCACTACTTTTTCTTTACATCTGCAACACATGTGACTTTTTCAAGTGATTCCTCCTTATAAAAACAGAATACTTATTACAAATGAAACAGTATCAAAAATATATATCGATCAATCCAAAAATCCTGTCAATTTGGGAGCTTTTGTTGACATCAATAACTGGCATTATATATATATTTTTTTAGCATGGAATCCTGCCAACGTTTACTGACATCAGAGTTTAACATGATTTTTAGAAACATGAAAAATGAATATTCGTTTTTTGAGATAGATCCAAAAACAACAATAAATGGCAACTGTAAACACCAGATTCGGTATTCTGTTTGGGCTTAACACCTCATTTAAACACACAGATGATGGAAGGACTTTAAGGCTGATTTACTGATTGAGCTGAGAATGTTCTAAAAACATTAAGATTCACTTCAATTATACAGTCATGTGCAGAGATGGTATAAAAATTGCTTTTCACATGAGTGGATAATTGAAGTGAATCTTTACTGCTTTTTGAGTGAACATTCCTAATTCCTTTAGTAAATCAGCCTCTCATTATGTCATTCAAATCTTAATGTTTTGTTTGTCCTTTTTTTCAGCATTTTTTCTTCTTGGTTAAAGACTATGGGAGCTGGCTGGACATTGGAACAAGGTATATTTTTAATATTATTTTACTTAAACGGTATGCATAATCCCCTCTGCAACTTGGAAAAATAAATGTTTTTATTTCCATATGGTATTCATAAGCACAGCATGTACTCTGTCAGTAAAAATGCATTCTCAAGGGCCAAGGAACTTTACAAGTATGATAGATGGTAGAAATGGCTTTGGTGTATACAGTCACAAGGGAACAAGAGAATTGAGAAATACTATTTACAAAGCTCAAGATTTCACCCATATGTCTTGCAATATCACACTTGGTACAACGGCAGAGTTGGGCTCTTGCTCTTTTTGTGTATTACATTTTTCAGACCTATAATAGTATTTTATAACCAAGCTTGTTTTAGTATTGAAATTAGAATATTAACATTAACATATTAACCATAACATTCATAGCCGTACCTGTAGTGTTCTGTAAAGTCTATCTGCGGTCGAAGGAGATCCTAAGTAAACATCTTTATGATGGTTACTACTTGCACAGGCATAATGTCTCCCCCCACCCCCAGACCCCTCCCAGCCACTTCCATGTTATAGAGTTCATGCTTGATGATACTTGGGATTGTGCATGGTGGCGAAGGAGGTATGCCTTCTCTTTACCATGGAAGCTGGGTAGGTTTTGGGTTTCCAGTGGTGCTAGGAGGGGTTTACAGAAATGCTGCAGATATGAGAATTGAATATGCACCTTATGGTCATGTTACCCCCCTCTGTAATACGGACACGTTCATCATTGGTAGTATTTCTACAAATGAATCCTAGAGGAAGCTGGCGTCTATCTGAAATGTCTTGTGATGTCCATGCCGATACTTACAATACCAATTATACAAT
>BLSH010417935.1:977531-989343 GCA_018402905.1 Glandirana rugosa | reverse complement strand
ATCGCTGCGATGCGGGCCCCTGAGGGCCCGCAAAGCGGCGAAAACAAGAGGACGTCATATGACGTCCACTTAGGATGGGGAGTCCACCTTGCCGGCGTATTTTTACTATACTCCGGTAAGGAAGTGGTTAACATATTAACCATAACATTCATAGCCGTACCTGTAGTGTTCTGTAAAGTCTATCTGCGGTCGAAGGAGATCCTAAGTAAACATCTTTATGATGGTTACTACTTGCACAGGCATAATGTCTCCCCCCACCCCCAGACCCCTCCCAGCCACTTCCATGTTATAGAGTTCATGCTTGATGATACTTGGGATTGTGCATGGTGGCGAAGGAGGTATGCCTTCTCTTTACCATGGAAGCTGGGTAGGTTTTGGGTTTCCAGTGGTGCTAGGAGGGGTTTACAGAAATGCTGCAGATATGAGAATTGAATATGCACCTTATGGTCATGTTACGTATCCTTAAATATGGAACCATTTTCAAACCACAGGTTTGCTGTCACTTAAATAAAATTGCCAAAAACAGGCTCCCTAGACAGAAAATTGTAAAAACTTGCCTCTCCTACTAACGGCATCACAGAACGCCCCTGTATTGAAGTGAAGACTTTGCAATCCAACACTTATGAGGGTTTTACATTTCTTGGTTCCCTGCTGAATTTAGTGGTTCTGTCTGCTGTGTCCTGTAGAGACACATGAGTTGTGAGAGAAACCATGGAGTGCATCAGGGGACCAGAAATCCAACACACTTGGATTGAAAGTGTTGAATGCTAAAGAGTCTTCAGGCAGATGTTTCTCCACTTCACAACAGTATTATGGAGCTTAGGTAGCAGGAGAGGTAAGCAGGTCAGGGGACCCTTTTTTTGGCAAATTTAGATAGAGATACTTCCTGACTCCCAAAATGCTAAGTTGTGTGGGTTAAACATTTTAGGAAGCCAGTGTGCAGAGAAATCATCAGCTGCTATTGCTGACTTCCTATCACTCAAGGTGAGTTGCTCACCATCAGAAGCTCCACTGCAAAATCCGAAAGTGCTGGTCTGCCTTATTGCACTTCCGCAAATTAGTAAAAAATGAAAAAGAAGAAAAAAATCATTGCACTCTGGGCTGCAGCAACTTTTCTTGTTTACCAAACAGCAGTAGCATTCGCGCTGACTAATTGCTGCAGCCCAGATTGCAGTGATATTTGCTTTTCTGATTCTTTATATGTTTGTGCTAGGCGTGTGACCCAGAAAGTATTGAATCCAAGGACAGCCAGGCAACTGGGGTATTCAGAAGGAAAATGGCAGACTAAGCATTTCCTTTAAAGCAAACCTGTAACATGCAGAATTATAACATGATAAATAATGAATTAAAAATCTCAATGTCTGAGATATTCTGTACTTACACATAATTCTTTCTCTTGTGAGCATCCCAGGAGAACCCAAGGTTCTTAATTTTTAATGATCAAATTTCAGTTCTTAAGCAGGAACTCTGCCAGCTCCTCCCTCACATATCCATCAATATAGTGCACTGCTTGTTACTAATAGAAAAGCACATATATAAAGAGGGGACTTAACAGAGATTTAGCTTTAGAGCCAAAAGTCCAGAATCAAGGGATCTGGGGAGCTCAGAAACATAAAAAGAGCAATGTGAAAGCACCTCTTAAAGACTATTTTTACCCATTCATTTTGCTCTTTATTTTATCACTACAGGTTAAAAAAGAAAATTTTTAGCAAATTTCAGACTGGTATTTGTTAAACAGTAAAATAATAGAAAGAGAATGGAGCACTGACCTAGCACATTGCCAAAATACATTTTATTCCAAATAAATGCAACAATGGTTGTACTCAAATAAAAACGTAGTATAAAGGCATATCACAACACAAGCTGATGCGATCACCCTCAGGTCAGATGTAGATGGCCAGTACTGCTGGAAGAACAGATGGTGTTGGAAATGGCTCATGCGTTTCGAGTGAGAACCTTCTTCCTCAGAGCCAAAGTGATCATTTGTTAACCAGTTGCCGACCGCCTGCCATGATCTGACAGTGGCAACCTGGCTCGATATCGCAAACCGCCATCACCTCATGGCGGATGCGAGATCGCAGATCGTGAGTGTGCGCTGCCAGAGGTGCGCTCGTGTGCGCTGCCGGAGGCGCACTTGTGTGCTCACTGTGTATCAGGGGAGCCATGGGGCGGGTAGGGTGGACATCGATGTCTGCCGGCTACCCGTGATCGCTCCCCCGCAGTGAAAGAACGGGATCTGTGTGTGTAAACACACGGATCTCTGTTCTGACAGGGGGGGAAGGAGTGTGATCGCATGCTGTATATGGGAGCAGCGATCACTCTCTTCCCCCACTCAGCCCAGCCCCCATACAGTTCGTAACACCTCCCAGGGTACACAGTTAACCCTTTGATCGCCCCCTAGTGTTAACCCCTTCCCTGCCAGTGACATTTACACAGTAATCAGTGCATTTTTATAGCACCGATCGCTGTATAAATGGCAATGGTCCCAAAAAAGTGTCAAAAGTGTCCGACATGTCCGCTGCAATGCTGCAGTACCGCTAAAAATCGCAGATCACCGCCATTACTAGTAAGAAATTTTAAAAAAATAAAAACCCCATAAATGAATTCTCATTGTTTGTAAACATGGCAACTTTTGCGCAAACCAATCAATATACGCCAATTGCAATTTATTTTTTGCCAAAAATATTAGGAAGTATATATATCGGCCAAAACTGATGAATAAATTTGTTCTTTTATATTTTTTTTGGATTTGTATTTTGCCAAAAAGAAAGAAATATTGGGTTTTTTTCAAAATTGTCATTCTTTTTTTGTTTATAGTGCAAAAAATAAATACTGCAGAGGTGATCAAATACCACCAAAAGAAAGCTCTATTTGTGTGGGAAAAAAAAGGATGTTAATTTAGTTTGTGTACAACATCGCATGACCGTGCAATTGTCAGTTAAAGCGACGCAGTGCCGAATCGCAAAAAGTGCTCTGGTCCTAAAGGGGGAAACAGTGGTTAAAAAGTATTCAACCTTCTAGTCACTTTTATATTTTGCCAGTCTATTTTGGTGACGTCTGCCAGAGATAATTTTTCAAACATACAGGAGAAAGCATTGTAAACAAATATATGGGAGTATCATCAAAATGTTTCCACTATAGGTCTTTGATTTTGACATGATCTTTTATGTTTATTTTTCAGAAATTATCAATTAGATCTTAGTCTTTTAAACTAGCTTTTTCCCATCATTTGTATTTGAGCGATTTTGTAAGGACATCTGGTTGTTTACCCTTTATTTTACGTTATCACTACAAGTTTTTTTTTTCTTTCCAACACTAATATAGAGAGTTGTTAATGAATGTGCAGAACACTGGCTAATAATGCCTATCACCACAGCCTAAGAAACCTTTAAATGCAGGCTAATAGTATCCTGTCGTGTTAGGACTGTGGCTCATTAACTTTCCTATGATTTTCACTAAACAAATGGAGAAACCAGGTCTTGTCAGCATTTAGGGTGCTAATATCTTTGTCACAGTGTGAGTATACTCTACTACAAATGAATAAAAAGGTAAAGGTGCAGCGCTAAAACATCAATAAAATTCAGTCCATAAGATCACATTTAAAGATCCAGATGAATAAGAAGATCAAAACAGCCCGTCACCAGCACCAAACACACTGTCTCTTACCAGAACCACAGGACCCTTATTACAGGGGTCAGATAAACCTGGCAAGAGAAATCCGGGTCAGCAGGTATCTGAATGGTAATCAGTAGTCATCAGATTTGAACCTTGATTCCCAACGTCGCCTCATCATCGGCATGTAAAATGATAACAGGGGGGGGGGGGGGCTCATGGTGCAGTAACTTGAATCAGGCTTTATTCACACATACGGTTATAAACACGTACATTAAAATGACGATAAACAAACGTATCGTTCGTTTATGATCTACCAAAACACCCAGATCATTCACTATTGATTCCCCCAGTTATACTCCTCCTACTATGTAAGATACAAGTGCATAACTTTACATTTTTTCAACATTAAACCTCATCTGACACATAGTTCCCAAATTAAACAGTACATTGAGGTTGGCTTGTAAGGTGGAGACATCCTGTAAGGACGTTATTCCACTGCATAGCTTGGTGTCATCTGCAAACACTGAAATGGTACTTTTAATCCCGGACCCTATAGCATTCATAAATATATTGAAAAGTAAGGGTCCAAACACTAAACTTTGGGGTACACCACTGATAACCTTAGACTATTCAGAATAAGAATCATTAACCCATACTTTCTGAATTTGGTCTTTTAGCCAGTTTTCTATCCATTTACAAACTGATTTTTCGAAGCCTGTAGACTTTACTTAAACATTAGCCGTGTGTGGGAAACTGTGTCAAACGCTTTGCAAAATCCAAGTATACCACGTCCACAGCCACCCCTCTGTCCAAGGTTTTACTTGCCTCCTCATAAAAAGAAATTAGATTTGTTTGACAACCTCTGTCTTTCATGAATCCATGCTGTCTGTTGCTTTAAATATTTTTTTCCAGCAAGAACTCATCTATGTGGTCTTTTATTAAACTCTCCAGTATCTTCCCAGCTATAGAAGTTAAACTAACAGGTCTATAGTTATTTGGTAAAGATTTTGATCCCTTTTTAAATATAGGCACCACATTGGCCCTGCGCCAGTCCAGTGGTACTATTCCAGTCATTAAAGTGTCCCTATAAATTAGAAGCAATGGCCTTGAAATGACAGAGCTCAATTCTCTTAGGATCCCTGGGTATGCCATCTGGTCCAGGTGCTTTATTCACCTTTATTTTGTCTAAATATTTTTGGACCATATCAATTTTGAGCCATTGTGGATCATTTGGGGCTGTGTCAATGCAATCCTTATTGTGGACATGAGCTCCCCCATACTCCTTTGTATGCACAGAGCTGAAAAAAGTATTTAATATATTCTCCTTCTCTTTGTCCCCAGTCACCCACTCCAGATTATTTTATAAAGGGCCTACATGCTCAGACCTGACCTTTTTACTATATTTATATTTAAAGAATTTTTGTCTTACTATCTTTTGCAATCTGTTATTTGTTTTGAATTTTTGCGGCCTTGATTTTTTTTTTTTTTTTTAAATATTCTGTTATATTCTTTGTAACATTTAAGCGATGCTAGTGTTCCTTCATTTTTATATTATTTAAAAGCTATTTTCCTATTATTTATAGTTTTTTTCACTTTGTCCGTGAGCCACAGGTTTTATTTTTAGCCTTGTAAACTTGTTGTCCATGTGAATATACTTTGCAGTGAGTTCACATACAGTCTTTTTGAAGACAATTCTCATTTCTGTTCTGTGTTCATCAATGCCAATATTCCCTCCCAGTCTAAGTCTTGGAGAGCAGCCCTCATCCTTGGAAAATTTGCTCTCTTAAAGTTAAGTTTTTTTTATATTCCTAGTATGTGATTGATGCTTACAGCTAACATTAATTGAAATCATGTTATGGTCACTGCTACCCAGCTGTTTATTTAAATGAATATTAGTAATAAGCTCTGCATGGTTTGAGATTGCCGGGTCCAGCAGAGCATAATTCGTAGTTGGGGCCTCTATGAACTGTACCATAAAATTGCCTTTAACTGTTCCTGCAGTGCCATTATTCCAGTAAATTTCCAGGTATTTAAAATCCCCCATTATTATCAGCATCGCAGTCCTTTCTGTTTGTGCAAGGAGCACCTCCACCTCCTCATTAACACTGAGTGGCCTATAACAAACTCCAATGATTACCTTTGTAGTACGCACACCCATGTGCAGTTCCACCCATAATTCTTCAGCCTCGTCACACTCTCTCCATCAACTAGGTCCTCATTCACACTTGCTTTGAGATCACTTCTCACACAGAGACAGACACCAACATCGCTCCGTTTTACCCTATCTTTCTGAAAGAGAGCATAGCCAGGAATATTAATAGCCCAGTCATGTGAACAATGAAGACAAGATTCAGCAATACCAATTAAATCATAGTTCTCTTTGTGCTAGCACTTGTCCTAGCACTTTTTTTTTTTGTAGGGACTCAAAGCGCTTAGGAGGTGAGGCAGCCATCTTGAGCAAACTAAGTTGAGGCAGTTAACCTGCCAGCATGTCCTTGGAGCGTGGTAGAAAACAGAGTACTAAGATTGCACAGAGAGGACATGAAAATGACATGAAGATAGTTGCGATACGAACTGAGGACCCTAGCACTGCAAGACAGAAGTGCAAACCACTAGACCACAGTGTAGCCATGGCCATTCAGTTGCTACTATTTGCAAGACAGCTGTCATATTTAACAGCATGGTCTTCCTTTTTGCTCCAGGAATGTCTGCAACATCTTCTGTGTAAAATGACACAATCTGTGTTTCAAAGCATAATGGTACATTTTTTACATCATATTTACAGTCGCTAATTCACATACAAACCAAAAGGATGTCCTTTGTTAAATCAAACTCACAAGTTTAAAAAAAACAAGTAAAAGTTTCAGATAAAAATATGTTCTATTTAACCCCTTTTTTTTTTTTAAAAGCGATTGTAATGGGTAGGGTTGCACCGATACTGATACCAATATTAGTACAGTATCGGTACTAATACTAAGCCTTTGCATGAGTACTTGTACTCATGAAAATGCTCCGATACTGAAACAGAATCCTTCAAGTCCACAGACTGTAACCGCCGCCTTTAAGCCTGGTTCACATTTATGCAAATTAGATGTGTTTTGAATCTCATTCGATTTGCATGACATGTAAACCTGTGGCCTTTTTAATGGAGCCGGTTTTCATATGTGCAGGCCAGCCACAGCGTATTTTGCAAATTAGATGTGTTTTGAATCACATTCGATTTGCATGGCATGTGAACCTGCAGCCTTTTTAATGGAACCGGTTTTCATATGTGCAGGCCAGCCACAGCGCATTTTTAAAAAGTGTGCAGTACGATTTTGAGCACGGTTCAGGTTCGATTTCCATTGTCATACACTTTGGCAATTCACACCTGAACCTCTGAACAAAGTTGCACTGGAAGGGGCTGAAATCCCACTGTCAAAACCAGACCGCACATATGTGAACCTGGTCTTATGGAGAGAAACTGTCACATGACACTAAAAATAGGTATCGTAATTGGTATCGGTGAGTACTGGAGAAAAAGTATCGGCACTCGATCTTGGTTTTAAAAAAACTTGTATCGGTGCATCCCTAGTAAAGGGGACCTCCTCTTCTGGGGTCTCCCACCGGTGCTCCTGGCTCTTTCTTTTTTATGTGTGCCACCATAGGAAGCCACTTCCTATGGTGGCACACCAGTGAGCTCTATTGACACACACAATGTGGCTATGCCCTTACCCCCACTCACAGTTTATGATTTACAGCAGCAAGAGCCCATGGCTCCTGCTGCTGTCTCTGAGCCTGTGAGGAGAGAAAGAGACCAGCACAGCTGCAGATGGGCACAGCACTGGATCGAGATAGGGCTCAGTTAAGAACTAAGGGAGGTGAGAGTACAACTAGTTGCCCATTTTTTCTTAATGCAGGAAATGCATTAAGGTAAAAATGCTTAGCCTTTAGAACCACTTCAACTTTGATCAGCCCTTATTATTTCCTCCCTCATCTTCTTCAATAGCTTCTCTGCTGATTTCTAAACCTCTTTTTTTTTACAATTCCCAACCTTTTTGTTTATTTCTTTAAAAAAATAAAATAAATATATATATATATATATATATATATATATATATATATATATATATATCGTATATATGCCTTTATATAGATTGCAAATAACTTTATACTGATTTGTACCAGAAATATAATGTTAATGTCGTAAAATATTACTACAAACTGGAAAAAAAACATTTTTGTTTGTTATTTCTTTTCATCTGTAGACTGTTTAGAATATAAAATAATTTTTGGGGGCCTTATGTACCCCCCCCCCAAAAAAGAAAAGAAAAAAAAAAAACAATATATGCATTACTTAGTCACCTTCACAATTGCCAAAATATTGCCAAATCAGTTAGCCCATAGCAAACATGGAAAAGACTGCTTTGATCCAGTAGTGGCTAAAGTTAAACTACATGCAATCAGCTAAATACACACTTAAAAAAAAAAATAAATAAAATATATATATATATATATATATATATATACATATTGAGAGATACAGTAGATATGGATATATAGTGCAGTGCTAGTACATACTGAGTTTGATGCATCCTTGCCAAACAACAACAACAAAGCATATGTATTGACCTCCTCTTTAGCAACACAACTTATTCAATTTAATAAATATGGGTTTTTGCCGTGCTATGGGGAAATGAATATCAGGAGAGGTTAGCTGCTGTCCCCACCTTACATCTGACAAGCAGATGCTGATATATAAAGAGAGAAAACCGCAGAGGTGGGTATGGCGCTGCTAGAAAGGTTAAGTATTGCCTCCTACACCATTGTTACAAAAAATAAAATGCTAAACATATACCCCAATTGCAGATAAAAATATATTAATCAGAATTAGTGATAATATTAGGTAAATAAAATCAGTGATAATCCAATAATATACAAAATTGTATAAAGTGCAAGTGCCCTCTTCAAAGCAATTGCCACAAACCCATATGGGAAAACAAGTCCATGAGTGGCCAGAGAACTTTGCTGGAAAAAATATGGTCTAACCAATAATGATCCAATGCGTGACCCAAATAGACTGTCGATTTGCGAAGATAAACAGTTTAGGAAAAAGCCTAAGCCGGTACTCCTGTAACAGTCACCAGATGGGGCTGGAGGTAAAGCCTCTATGGAATCTCCTTCTAATGATGGCTCGTGTTTCCTAGTGGAAAGCAGCGTGAATTGCAGTGTTGCTGGATCATAATACAATGATCAGGCATGCGCACTTCTTTATCAAGCCCTCAAGCAGCAAAGATGAATTGACTGCCCTTGTGGTGTGTGGTGAAGACACAGCGTAGAGAGGGCCGTATTAACCCTTTCAGTGCCAGAGTCATATTTGCGTTTTTGGCACATGTTTAAAAAATAATTTTAGGCCTGAAGATTACAAAAAACCCCCAAACATTATATATTTTCTGAAAGCAGACACCCTAGAAAATAAAATAGTGGTAGTTCCATTTTTTTATGTCACATGATATTACCGCAAAGGTCTAGGAAACGCACAATTTCAGTAAAAAAGACACTAACGTGAATTGCAGGGCAAATTAACACAAATAAATTCCCCAAATTTTGGGTAAAGATAAAAGACAAAGTTGCACGGAGTAAATAGATACCCAACATGCCAAACCTTAATTTTTTGTGCGCCCCGTGAAATGGTGTCAAACTTCAGTACCCTATATTTTCTATAGGTGATGCTTCAGAAGCCCCCTATAGGTGTCAGTTTAGTGTTTAGGCCTCATACACATGGGCGTCTGAAAAAAAATAAGCAAAACGTCGGGTCCGACGTTTTGAAAAAAAATCTGCGTTTTGCATCAGCGTTAGTGAGCGTCGGCGTCAATAGGTGTTTTTTTAAAAAAAATCAGTCTTCTGCTATTTTTCAACCTAAAAACGCCTGCGTCAAAAAACGCCTGTTAACGCCGGTCCGGCGTTAGTGAGCGTTTTGCCGATTGGCGTCAAAAAACGCCAAAACGCTACAGCCTCAGAAAGCACTGGTCCTGCGTTCTAGAAACAGCTCACTAACACCGACGCCCTCTACTGCTCAAAAACGCTGGCGTTTTTAGAGGGCCATTGAATAACATGGAGAGCTGCAAAAAACGCCGGCGTCAAAAAACGCCCGTGTGTATGAGGCCTAAGGAGTAGGTCTTGTGTTAGAATTATTGCTCTCTGGTGTATACAGCAATATGTTACATGTGTATTGCAATCAACATTTTCACGCGTAAATGCACAGGCCCATGCGTTTACGTTCGTGCGTGTGTGTATATGGGGAGGTGGGGGGGCTCAACATTTTTTGGGGGGATTTTATGTGTTTGTGTGTAAATTTATTTTTATGCAAAAAAAATATATTTTTTTACTTTACTTTTTTTTTTCATCACATAAGACAAAAAGTCCCCTATGTGATGTTTTCATGTGACAGGCTCTCTTTATTTAACTGTACTCCACGGAATGTTTTGCAATGCAGAACGCATTGCAAAACATCCGTTCCCGGCAAAGCGAGCCAGGGACACCGAGAACGTGACCCGGAAGTGACGGCAGAGACGGCGCTTTCCGGGTCAATGCAAGAAGGGGAGGAGAGCAGACATGTATCCGCTCTTCTCCTTCCCCTCTACACGCCTCCACCTGCCATGGACATCCCGGGCCCGCTCCTCCACCTTCCATTTGAGGATGCCCCACAGATGCTCAATAGGGTTTAGGTCTGGAAACATGCTTGGCCAGTCCATCACCTTTACCCTCAGCTTCTTTAGCAAGGCAGTGGTTTTCTTAGAGGTGTGTTTGGGGTCGTTATCATGTTGGAATATTACCCTGCGGCTCAGTCTCTGAAGGGAGAGGATCATGCTGTGCTTCAGTATGTCACAGTACATGTTGGCATTCATGGTTCCCTCAATGAACTGTAGCTCCCCAGTGCCGGCAGTACTCATGCAGCCCCAGACCATGACACTCCCACCACCATGCTTGACTGTAGGCAAGACACACTTGTCTTTGTACTCCTCACCTGGTTGCTGCCACACACACTTGACACCATCTGAACCAAATAAGTTTATCTTGGTCTCATCAGACCACAGGACGTGGTTCCAGTAATCCATGTCCTTAGTCTGCTTGTCTTCAGCAAACTGTTTGCAGGCTTTCTTGTGCATCATCTTTAGAAGAGGCTTCCTACTGGGACGACAGCCATGGAGACCAATATGATGCAGTGTGCGGTGTATGGTCTGAGCACTGACAGGCTGACCCCCCACCCCTTCAACCTCTGCATCAATGCTGGCAGCACTCATACGTCTATTTCCCAAAGACAACCCCTGGATATGACGCTGAGCACATGCACTCAACTTCTTTGGTCGACCACGGCGAGGCCTGTTCTGAGTGGAACCTGACCTGTTAAACCACTGTATGGTGCTGCAGCTCAGTTTCAGGGTCTTGGCAAGCTTCTTATTGCCCATCTTTATGTAGAGCAACAATTCTCTTTTTCTGATCCTCAGAGAGTTCTTTGCCATGAGGTGCCATGTTGAACTTCCAGTGACCAGTATGAGAGCGATAACGCCAAATTTAACACACCTGTTCCCCATTCACACCTGAGACCTTGTAACACTAACGAGTCACATGACAACAGGGAGGGAAAAAAGGCTAATTGGGCCCAATTTGGACAATTTCACTTAGGGGTGTACTCACTTTTGTTTCCAGCGGTTTAGATCAATGGCTGTGTTGAGTTATTTTGAGAGGACAGCAAATTTACACTGTTATACAAGCTGTACACTCACTACTTTACCTTGTAGCAAAGTGTCATTTCTTCATTGTTGTCACATGAATAGATATAATAAAATATATATATATATATAGAGAGAGAGAGAGAGAGAGAGAGTGAGTCCACCGGGATTGCTGCACAATAAAATCTTTTTTATTGTAATTCAAAAGAAACAGAGCTACACATTTTCCATCATAGTAACATGGTTAGTAATACTAACCATATTACTATGATGGAAAATTTCTAATTCTGTCTCTTTTGAATTACAATTAAAAGATTTTATTGTGCAGCAATCCCTCGGTGGACTTTCTCTATATATGACCCGTGGGAGGGTCAGATTGCATTGCACAGCATCGCAATACCGACGTGTACCTCACCCTGCATCTTCATATATATATATATATATATATATATATATACTCACATGTCGAACATATTGTCACATTT
>BLSH010417935.1:947199-973620 GCA_018402905.1 Glandirana rugosa | reverse complement strand
TGATCAATTTTCAATGATTGGCACCATAGCTTGTAGACTCTATAACTTTCACAAGGACCAAATAATATACACTTATTTGGGTTATTTTTACCAAAGATAGGTAGCAGTATAAATTTTGGCCAAAATTTACAAAGAAAAATTACTAATTTGCTAAATTTTATGACCGAAACAAAGAAAAAGGCATTTTTTCAAAAAAATTTCAATCTTTTTTTATTTATAGCACAAAAAATAAACCCCCTCCTAGTGATTAAATACCACCAAAAGAAAGCTCTATTTGTGTGAAAAAAAGGACGCAAATTTCATATGGGTACCGTGTTGCATGACTGAGTAATTGTCATTCAAAGTGTGATAGCGCTGAAAGCTGAAAAATGGCCTGGACAGGAAGGGGGTTTTCGTGCCAGGTACTGTTGTGGTTAATGTAAAGAGCAAAAAATAGGGGGTACAGGCGGGCGGGGGCAGAAGGTTGATGCCTTTCACACTATCAAAGTGCTTTGCTCTTTACATTAATAAACGTATTGTTACCATTTTTGGTGGGAGTGCTGCCGTTCTGGATTTTCTTCACTTCACTTGTCTGTTGCAATGACAGGGCGTGCACCCCAGCCAGTTTAGCACATTTGCATTGGGAGCTGTGTCTGACTCTCACCTGGAGCTGTGGCTGTTTTGCTTTCTTTGAATGTTTGCTGATATTCATGGAGGTCTTCTTTCAATTTTGGAAAATGATGGAGGCCACGGGGTGAAGTGTGTAGACTGTATGGTGAATGTGGTAGGGTATTGAGATCCAGTTTCTCAATTGCTTCCATAGTGGCATGCAAAGTGGCTGGCTTAGTGTTGTTTCTGATAAGTAAACCAAAGTTTACTTACCTTACCCCTCGCTCTAGCAGGCATCTCCCCCAGCTGCTTGACCAGTACCCTGAAGCTACTTCCCTTTGCTATTCCATTGCTCGCAGGCACTCTGATATCATCACATACAATGCCAAACCAGAAGTTCTGCATCGTAAGTGAGGATGCAGAGGGCCCACCCACAACCCAGAGTATTTTAGAGAAGTGGAGCTAGAGGAGAGAGGTAGAAGGTAAGTAAATATTCTGTTTATGTTCCATCTAGAAAACAAACATTTAACCCATGCAGTGCACGGGGAACCCAACTGCAAGGTTAAAGTGATAATAAACCCTTACATAAGCCCTCTGAAGTGACAGGTCTCAAATGATACACATTGATTAAGGAAATCCTCTCACATAAGCTATACCTGTTTATCTGCAGCCCTTTCTCTTCCACAGCCTTCCAACTTACACAGATCATATTTTTTCTCAGCTTCCAAGAGGCAGGGGAAGGGGATCAGATGTCACACATTGCACAGCACAGAGCTGAGTGTAAAATAAAACCAAAGTGGAGGGAGAGAACACATCCCCCTCGACATAGCCTCACTGCGAGACATGCACATTTGAGGCTATCAGTCTACTGTATGTTGGGGGATGGAGGTATCACAATGGAAGTGACTCATGCAGATAGAAGAGTAAAGCCAGCCATAGATGAAGTGATTTTCCTGTGGTTGTAGGAAAGAAAATTGCTTGATTCCCCCATTAACACTGAGTTCTCCCAGTGGGGGGGGGGCATCCCTGCCTGGAAAACATAGTGATTACCACTAGCGGCTATAACAGCCACTAGCAATATTTGCATGTAAAAACCAACAGGCTGATTGTACCCAAATTGATTGATCAATCATATTGGATACATTCAGCCTGTCCATAGATGGTTCGAATCAGGGTTCAGCAGGGACTGGTTGAGATTAGAATTGTCTATGGCCGGCTTAAGGAGAGAGCAGCCTGGATTCAAACTAGGGTCTATGGATTAAGGCAAGAAGACTTTATATGATAATAAGCTTTGTTCATTTTTCATTTCAGAGGTTTACAACCACTTTCATTTTTTTATTGTAACCAATAAAGGCAACCCCTGTAAAGTTAATCAGATTCTGTCACAGGTTGACCAAACCTTTTTTACACAGTTTAGCTATTCCCTACTTGCCATCTTTTGGCCCAGTGATACCCCGTGCTCACAGTTATCGTCTTAACCACTTGCCGACCGCCGATCGGCATCTGACGGCGGCAAAGTGGCTCGTTCCCGCAAATCGCCGTCATACGATGGCGGCTGCGGCAACGTGTATAGTGAGCGCGCGCGCCGCCGGAGGCGCGCCTGCGCGCTCACTGTGTCCAGGGGGGGCCAGGGAGCGGGTGCGGCGGCTTCGATTGCCGCTGGCCACCCGCGATGCCCCCCCGGAGCGAATGAGCGGAGGTCCGTGTATGTAAACACGGACCTCCGCTCTGTGTGAGGGGGAAGGGCTGTGATCACAGCCTTCCTTTACGTGAAGGCTGTGATCGCTTCCCTTCCCCAGATAGGCAGTCCCCATACAGTTAGAACACGCCCAGGGAACATAGTTAACCCTTAGCGTGCCCCCTGCAGGTTAACCCCTTCACTGCCAATGACATTTACACAGTAATCAGTGCATTTTTATAGCACTGATCGCTGTATAAATGCCAATGGTCCCAAAAAAGTGTCAAAACGTTCCGACATGTCCGCTAAAATATCGCAGTACCGCAAAAAATCGCAGATCGCCGCCATTTTTAGTAAAAAATAAAAAAAAATAAAAAACCCCAAAAATGAATTCTCATCATCCGTAAACGCGACCACTTTTGCGCAAACCAATCAATAAACGCCGATTGCGATTTGTTTTATCGCAAATATGAGGAAGAATATAAATCGGCCAAAAACGGTGAAAAAAAATGTTTTTTTATATTTTTTTTTTTGGATTTGTATTTTAGGAAAAAGTAAGAAATTTGGGTTTTTTTGCAAAATTGTCGCTCTTCTTTTGTTTATAGCGGCGATCAGAAATGACGCAGCGGTGATCAAATACCACCAATAGAAAGCTCTGTTTGTGGGAAAAAAAGGACGCAAATTTCGTTTGGGTACAACGTCGCACGACCGCGCAATTGTCAGTTAAAGCGACGCAGCGCCGAATCGCAAAAAGGGCTCCGGTCCTAAAGCTGGAAATCCTTCCGGGGCTGAAGTGGTTAAACAGCTGATGAGGATCCAGCATAGGGTTCCATTTCATAGAAAGTAGCAAAACAGCTATTCACTGTAATGACCCGAAGCCAACTAAGGTAGCGAGAAGTAGCTAAACAATGTTTCAGTATTTGTCAATATCAATGCATCTGTCTGTTGATGAGTTATTTAGGTCTAGGCATTTCCTTTAATTCAGTCCCCTTGTATTTAAAAATAGACACTGAACATTTCATGCAGGGCAAAGTAACTATCTCTGCAAAGGGCCCCCTGACCCCCTCATTCTCACTCGCTTCTCCACTGTGAAAAATGACAGTGCCTCTTTAAAATATAGAAACCCTTTTTCCTAGGATTAAAAAAATTGCTGCTTTATGCTCCTTCATATGGCCTAAAACATTGGCAGACTAAATCAAAGGATTCTGGCTACAGGTTTATCTGTAAATCAGGAGTATGAACAAAACAGAACCATTGTGCGAGCTACTAAGCAGCAAGTGGAGCCTGCATATGTAAAGAACAAATATGTTTGCCCTCACAACTACACACTGTACATAAACACAAGGCTTTTACAACATTAACATACTTTAGGTTTAAATCACTAAGCTGTAAGGATCATACCAGTCACATTGCTGACATTAACAATTGTTGCAAATATCACACACATTATAGCTTAGTGAAATGAGGCTATGGATAAGATTATTTGCATTTTCGATAACTTTCCGCTGTATACTAAAAATGTAATAAACATGTCATGTTAACTCTTACATAATGCATACAGAGAAACTAAATTGTAGATTCTGAACAAAATCTCATGCTGATACTAATAAATGTACTACATTACAAGGCTTTCAGTACCGCAAGAGAAAACATGCTATGTTTAACAATCTCCTTTGTGTATCGGTCAGTTTGTGCATCTCATGTACAAAACTAACCTTGCTCTAGATTTATTTTGAAGCAAGGTATGTATTGTACATGATGAGCATATCTATGTACGTAGAAAATAGTGATACTAGTACTTAGTGAGAAATGAATGCTTCAAACCCCTAGAATATATAGGTACGCCTAGTCAGTAAAATATGAAAGAAACTAGCATAACATAAAAGTAATTGCTTTAATTAGTTTATTGGAACATAGTTTAACCTTTCTGCATAGGCTAATGGATATTGAAGAGTTTTTTTCCTTGTGCTGCCATTACAGAAATATTTAATATCGCAAAGAAAAGGTTATGCCTTGATAAAGAAAGTAAAAATCTAAAGAGAAAGATGGTTCTTCAAGCTACCGATAAGAAATTGAACTGCTTTTTATACTCAGGGATATTTTAACTTCCAATAAAATGCTAACAATCCACTGTGCTTTTATATAAATTAATGAAAGAATTACCATAACAAAAGAGACATATCTCAAGAACTACTCTTTCATTAGTTGGTGTCCGTTGGTACAAAGAAAGGGAACGTTTACTGTTATGTCAGTTCTTGTTTGAATAGCCTTTGACCTAGAGCCGATGTTTGTATCAGTTCTTCAGAGTCCATAAAAACTTTATAAGGCATTTACTGTAATGCATTGCACTGACCTCCTATTTGCCTCAATAGTTTGGGTTTTAGATGTCCAGCATTCTAAAGGATAAGGTTATTAACTCCCTCTGAAAGACTGGTTGGATTATAATTGTATATGGCAATAAAGTCAAAGTTATCTCCATGACCTTTCAGGTGGCTTCATTCCCAGAGATTGCTTGATAACAAGCTTAGCTCCAGCTTCAAAGGAGTTTTGTGGTGCAATTAAGAATATTTATGTTAGTGGGGTACATCTTGTAAAAATGACCTTTCTGAATGCTTCAACTGTAGCCTTTATGCCTTTTTTTCAGAAAGTTGCAACAAATCCTTTACTATTATGTATAAGAGTGTAAACTATTACCCTCTAAAATGACACACAATGTATAATGAGTTAAAATCTGTAAAGTACAAAAGTTATTGCAATTTAAAGTAAATCTAAACCCAACGTGTTAAAAACATTTTTTAGAGTAGGGAAATGTTAGAACCTTTTTTATATTTTTGTTGCAATCTGTGTTTCATTTTGGAGTTTTCTCTTTACTTCATGACCCCTGGGAACAATGGGAAGCAGGAGGAAACTCCTTCAAATTGGGGAACATAACCCTCATAGTTGTCACCAGAACAGGCGTTCCCCATTGCAAGTACTTCCTTTTTTCATTGTGGCAACTTACTTTCAGTTGTGCTGGCAATAATGTGGACACGGACAGCAGAAAAAAACTTTGCAGTGTTGCTAACCTTATCACTATTATAAACATCTATTTGCAATATGTCTATTTCTAAGGCCATTTCCTGAGGTTGGCGCCTCCCCAACATCTCTGCAACCAATTTGATGCAGGCTATGCCAGTGTATTTTGACAACTGTCAATATACCATAGCTGCAAAGGCAGATTCGTCCATCGTTGCTGTATAGTGTGGATGTTAGTGTGTGGATTTAGTTAGCCTATAGTATAGGAGTTAAATGAAAAGATGAACTGAGTTTTACCCTCATCCTTAATGTGATATTAAAGGCTTGGCTTTTTTTAAAGAAAAAATAACAAACGTCATCCTTACCTGCTCTGTGCAGTGACACAGGGCAGCCCCGATCCTCCTCTTCTTGGGTACCCTGCCAGCGCTCCTGGTCCCTCTCTCTTGCTGAGTGCCCCGCAGAGCAAGCAGCTTGCTCTGGGGGCACCTGAGCAGGCTCGCTCCCGAGCCCCCCCCTCCTCATTGGCACACTGGCTGTGATTGATGGCAGCGAGAGCCAATAGCGCCTGCTGCTGTCTCAGCCAATGAGGAGGGAGAGTCTCCGGAGAGCCGAGGTTCTCGTGCACATCGCTGGCTCAAGATGGGACTCAGGTAAGTATTAGGAGGGCTGGGGGAGCTGCTGCACACAGAAGGTTTTTTTTATCTTAATGCATAGAATGCATTAAGGTAAAAAAAAATGTCTTTAGAACCACTTTATATTAACTGTAGGTTAAGCTAGCCACAGATGACCAGATGCATTACCAAGAATCAGAGATGGTGGTTTGCTATTCTCAGTTACATTACTGTAACCCATAGCTCTGTTCCTTCCAACTTGACTACTGAGTGAATGTGAAGTTGTGGCAGTCTTGTTCTGTCTATTTTGTAGAATAGGAAGAAAGAGATTTTCCAACAAGCTCCAAAAACTCTGTGTGATGATGAGGCTATAAGCAAATATGATAGAAACACACCATATCATCCTCTAGACTGAGAACTTGTTTTGTTTTCTACAAGCAAGGCATTTGCATTCAAAGATAAGTGCTCAAGCTGGCATGCAGTACATAGTAACCAGTCCCAGCACTATAATACACACACACCCTGTGTGTTTATGTATATACTGTATAATATATATATATATATATATATATATATATATATATATATATATATATTTATACATTGTAAATTTGCTGTCCGCTCAAAATAACTCAACACACAGCCATTAATGTCTAAACCACTGGCAACAAAAGTTAGTATGCCCCTAAGTGAAAATGTCCAAATTGGGCCCAAAGTGTCAATATTTTGTGTGGCCACCATTATTTTCCAGCATTGCCTTAACCCTCTTGGGCATGGAGTTCAAAAGAGCTTCACAGGTTGCCACTGGAGTCCTCTTCCACTTTTCCATGACAACATCACAGAGCTGCTGGATATTAGAGACCTTGCGCTCCTCCACCTTCTGTTTGAGGATGCCCCACACCGTCTAAACCAAATATGTTTATCTTGGTCTCATCAGACCACAGGACATAGTTCCAGTAAGCCATATCCTTAGTCCGCTTGTCTCCAGAAAACTGTTTGCAAGCTTTCTTGTGCATCATCTTTAGAAGAGACTTCCTTCTGGGATGACAGCCATACAGACCAATTTGATGCAGTGTGCGGCGTATGGTCTGAGCACTGACAGGCTGACCCATCCCCCCCACCCCACCCCTTCAACCTCTGCAGCAATGCTGGCAGCACTCATACATCTATTTCCCAAAGACAACCTCTGGATATGATGCTGAGCACGTGCACTCAACTCCTGTGGTCAACCATGGCGAGACCTGTTCTTAGTAGAACCTGTCCTGTTATACCACTGTATGATCTTGGCAACTGTGCTGCAGCTCAGTTTCAAGGTCTTGGCAATCTTCTTATAGCCTAAGCTATCTTTATGTAGAGCAACATCTCTTTTTTTCAGATCCTCAGAGAGTTCTTTGCCATGAGGTGCCATGTTGAACTTCCAGTGACCAGAATGATAGAGTGAGAGCAGTAACACTACATTTAACACACCTGCTCCCCATTCACACCTGAGAACTTTTAACACTAACAAGTCACATGACATCGGGGAGGGAAAATGGCTAATTGGGCCCAATTTGGACATTTTCACTTAGGGGTGTACTCACTTTTGTTGCCAATGGTTTAGACATTAATTGTTTGAGTTATTTTGAGGGAACAGCAAATTTAAACTGTTATACAAGCTGAACACTCACTACTTTACATTGTAGCAAAGTGTAATTTCTTCATTGTTGTCACGTGAAAAGATCTAATAAAATATTTACAAAAATGTGAGGGGTATACTCACTTGTGTGAGATACTGTATATACAGAATATACATACACACTCAAACCCGCACGCATATATTGTAGGGCACTGGATGGCCGATATTGTGAATGGTGTATATATGTCACCTAGGTTTCTCTAATGCATGGTAAGGGTCTCCAGGCCTTATGACTGATGAGGTGAAAAAGGAGAAAGCAAGCTTTTAGTTTTCTCAAAATCTTAATTAGTTATGTTCTGAGCCCTGGAGCCTTGAGACTTTGTAGAGCTTTGGGTGGGATAAAGCTTATATTTCTAGGTCCACATCTTACCAGATAGCCAGACTTCATTAATTAATATCAGCTGTGTAAAGTTCTTTATATACATGAGCTGACTGTTGCTCAGGGCTCTATCTTTCTCACTCTGTTGTGAATGACTGCTGCTGTGTGAAAAGGCTGACTGCCAACAGAATACTAAAAAATATACAAAATCTGTCTGTTTGTATTGGGGTACCCATTAAGGAGAACCCAGGTAATCAGGAACTGATCTGAATTGGTGGCTTGGACATGTAGATGTTTTGTTTTATGCTGTGACTTGCTGTACAAAGTCTTCCTGCACTGAAACTGTTATTGTTTGCCACCTTAGTAAATAAAAGTTTAGGATAAAGCTGCGTGGACTATTCCTGGGCATAAATGTCTGGTGCATGGTTTACTAATGCCATTATAAATTGAGCAGGTCTCATTTATTATATACTATATACAGTATATTGTAAATATGGTCTATGTAGGACCCCTTTCACACTGAAGCGCTTTACAATCGCTATTTAGCTAAAAATAGCGCCTGTAAAGCACCTCAAAAGTCACTCCCCATCCACCCCAATGTGAAAGCCGGAGTGCTTTCACACTGGGGCGGTACACTTGCAGGACGTTACAAAAAGTCCTGCAAGCCGTATCTTTGGAGCGGTGTGATGAGCGGTAATATACCGCTCCTCTACCGCCCCTGCCCAGTGAAAACAGTAGGGTAGCGCATCCAAAGCGGCTGCACACCGCCTCGGAAGTGTGGAAAGCGGGCACTTTTAACCCCGTTTTAACCCTTTGTGGCGGGGTAAAAGTGCACTGCTCCCGCCACCGTAGCGCCGCTTTAACATCGGTAAATCCCCACTGTGACTAGCGGGGATTTACCGCTAACGCCCCACCGCCCCCAGTGTGAAAGTGCAAAGGTAATGTAGACCAAACGTAAAGCAAACCAGACTTGTGACATGCATACAATGATAACCTGTTTGGGCATGGTCATACAAATAAGGGAATTTTAAAAGATATATGGAAAATAGGTACAAGCAAGCAATTATTCCAAAGGAATTCATCACTTATTACGAATTGGATGGTATAAAATTAAATTACCGAGGAAAATTAGATAGATGGGAAACAGAGTAGTTCACATAATGTAAACAAATGCTCTTAATCAAAAACAGATGTAAATAATTAGTTTAAAATGTAATCATTAGTAATGACTGTAAATAGACCATTAGATTACACAATGAAAGTGAAAAAGCTTTTACAATATTTATTGCTCTTGTCGAATATTATAGTGTAGCCTAAATATTTGGAAAACAACGCACTCTCTGTGTAAGGGGATATCTTGTTTTAGCATGGGTTTAACTGTCATTGTGACAGATAATTTGAAAATCTCTACACTTAATACAATCCAAAATTAAAAATAGAACGCAAGTAAAAAGAGAGTGAAAATCACAGAAAATCATGCTGTAAATCCACTTTCCCTTGAGAAATAAAATGGCATGTATAAAGGTGTTGCTCACATGAGCTTCAGCTTGTATAAGAGCAGTGTATACTGCAAGCTTGCAGAGCTGTAGGCTCCTTTCACACCGGGGTGCTTTTCCTGGGCAACAAAAGTGCATGAAGACTATTCCCTATTCAATTCTATGTAAGTGTTCACACTGCACAGGTGCAGCAAAGTCCTGCATGCTAGATCTTTGATGCGGTTTTTCAAAAGTGCACCAAAAGGGCACCATCCATTGTAAGTCAATGGGAATGCATTAAAAGCCCATCAGAGTGAAATGGCCATAAAGAAAGCTTTGTTGAAGCCCTTAAAGTGCCATACTGCTCCAATTTAAAACACGCTTATGAGCAAGTTTCAGCTAGTTTAGTGCTGAAGCTTACTGAAGCCTGTTTGCAGCTTGTGTAACGTCCCCAAATTGAAGCTGAATGGCACTTTAAGAGTTCCAACAAAGCCTACCAAAAAATGTTAAGCTTGATGGTCACACTACTCCTATACAAGTTAAAGTCTATGTGAACAAAGTTACCTTTCCATGTCAATTTGCACCCAGGGGCAATTTTCAGAAAGTAATGCAATTTTCAAAAAGTAAGTCACCATAAAGACAGCATGGTAGTCAAAGTAGTCAAGGCATGTATGTATGTATATTCCAAAGAGGGAGCTCTTGATAAATATCTTAGAAACAAACTCGGGTCACACGAATCTAGCCTGTGATTTATGTGAATCGAGTTTGTTTCTAGGATACCTATTAAGGCTAGGTTCACACTGTTGCGAATTGGATGTGGGTTTCCCCCCACATCCAATTCACATAGCAGGAGACTGTGATCGGCTCTCTCTGAAACTGGTTCACACATCCCTGCAGTGGCTCTGGTGCGAATTGCACAGGAGTCCTGTGCTTCTTTTGGTCCATTTCACGTCCGAATTCAGGCAAAAATTCAGGCTGAAATTGGACCTGAAACAGTGAATGGGGATGCACCGGACCCCTGCTGTGAACCCGAGTGTGCTGCAGTGTGAACTCAGCCTAAGAGCCCCCTCTTTGGAATATATAGTATGTGCCTTGACTAATTTGATTGTCATGCTGTCTTTATGGTGACTTACTTAACCAATACAGACCTGCGCTATAGCTGAACTACAGCTACAGTGCGGATCTGAATTGCCGGGCGGACGTCCATGAACGTCTGCCCCATTGTGCGCTCTCGTGGCTACCGCATGCTACCTAGGCGTGCCCGTGGGTCGGGCGGACTCGATGTCCACTGGAGACCTGCAATCGCCTAATAGAGCGGCAGAACGGAGAACCGCCAATGTAAACACTGCGGTTCTCCGTTCTGTGTGGGGGGACATGACTGATCCATGTGATCAGTGAGATCTGTTATGTCCCTGCCAGCCCAGCCCCTACACAGTTAGAACACATACAGGGAACACACTTAACCCCTTGATTGCCCCCTTAGTGTTAACCCCTTCTCTGCCAGTGACATTTACACAGTAATCAGTGGCTATTTAAATTTCTGATCGCTGTATAAATGTCAGTGGTCCCAGAAAAGTGTAACAAATGTCTGACACGTCCGCTGCAATGTTGCAGTCCCGAAAAAAATCGCAGATCGCCGCCATTATTAGTAAAAAAAAATAATAATAAAAATGTCATAAATGAATTCTCATGTTTTGTAGATGCAATAACTTTTGCACAAACCGATCAATATACGTTGATTGCGATTTTATTTTACCAAAAATATGTAGAAGAATATATATCGGCCAAAACTGATGAATACTTTTTTTTATATATATTTTTTGGATATTTATTATAGCAAAAAGTAAAAAATATTGTTCTTTTTTCAAAATCGTCGCTTTTTGTTTATAGCGCAAAAAATAAAAACCGCAGAGGTGATCAAATACCACCAAAAGAAAGCTCTATTTGTGGGAAAAAATTATGAAAATTTTGTTTGGATACAGCGTCGCACGACCGCGCAATTGTAATTCAAAATGCGACAGCGCTGAAACCTGAAAATTGGTCAGGGCAGGAGGGGGGGGGGATTAAGTGTCCAGTAAGCAAGTGGTTAACTTAAGTCTGGGTGGCTACCTATTGAGAAGTTGGTCCTTTTATTTTATAATTATGTGTACAAGACTATTGGATGTTTACTGAATGTACCTGAATTTTCAATCTGAGAGGCAGTATCTTCACCTTGGCTTACTCATTTGCACCTCTATGGGCTGATATTATTTTATTAAAGATTAGGAGTGGCTTCCAGTGTATTGATTTTGTGACATGTTCTCCTGAAGAAGGATTCCAGAAACTGAGTCCACATGTGAACTGTAATCGTAATCGTTGCATGTTGAATAGTGTTGGTTCTGCACTATTTGTGTGAATGAGCACAATGTGATCAGTGCATGCAGTAATGCCAAACATAAAAATCAAGAAAATTGTGATAGTAAACATACATTTATATAGTGCTTTCTAATCCTGTGAAATAAGTGAATATACTGGAACTGGTAAGCTACACATGCGTGAATCTACAAATTCTAATAATGATAAATGTGTTGATTCGTGTCAACAAATATCAACAGTGCTACACAGCGTACCTCTATCGGTGTATAGTGAATGCTATATGAGCAACATGACAAAATAATATAAAGCAAATAATAATAAGTTTTGCTTAAAATCCACTGTAATTTGGTGTGGTATTTTGAATAAAGGTGTATCCCTTCACCATCGTCTGGTGTATCTTCCTTCAAATGTCATGACACCAATGTGCTCTCAAGCCTCTCACCTTACTGCTGTAAGGTAACAGCATGTGTTGGTATCTTTCCCGGTCCTTGGTATGTCTCCTCCTGCCTCTAGGGGTCCTCCTATGATTTATCAGACTGGGTCTCTATGATAAGTGGTGTCTCCTCTGTGACGATCTTGGGGGTCCCTCCCGGTATGGTCCGAGTTAGTTAGGAACGTAAAAGAGACTCTCCATTGTAAAGTATCGTTTTAAAAGTTTAATGTATTAGGAAACTGTTTACTCCGCGAGCGGCGAACACATATTATTGAGTCACTTCTGGTATGCCTCCACTCTGCTCATGCCCAATCTTTGCATGTTGTGAATCTTTAGTGCTTTTTGCAGATTTACACTTCAGAACGCGTTCCATGGGAAACCATGTTGAATGGACTGTAGTGCAAATCTGCAAAATGCAAAAAGCACAACAAATGCATAGGTGTGAATCCAGCCTTAAAGCTCATTCACTTCTATAAGGATGCAGACAGTGCAGATTTTCCAGTTACAACACTGAGATTGCACCAGGTGGTTATAATGAAGGCAATAATGTAACAAACACTGCCGTCTTCCAAAAATTGTGTACATTTTCAAACATTTGCCAAAATCTCTGCCTGCTGTTTTTTTTTTTTTTTTCTTTCAATCAAAGTGACTATTTCAGTAACCACTTTAAAAATATCTTAAAATATGCACTGGCCGAAAAATACACTATACTTTGGATTACATTTTTACACTGTTTGTACATTTTGAAAACGGACCCTAATTATTGTTTTTTTTAAAAACGTTGTAGTTGCTAACATACTTTTTATTTCTTGTTAACAGCATCAGTCATTATGTCATTGTGATGTCTATGACTATCTTCTTGATGCTCCTAAGTGGATTGGTTCAGTATCTTACTACAAAGAAAATCGAGATTGGGAAAAAAAGAAAACACCATGCCTCCTGACACAGAGAAAAGATTCTACTAAATATGTATAGTTCATAAATCATGGTCACTGTTTACATACGCCAGCCTTACCTCATAGTATGGTATTTCATAACCAACTGTGGATGGAATGCTATGTAGGGCACTACTTTGATACTGGGTGCACCATTCTATTAATGAAGGCAAATCGACAGTTGTATCAGTTGTTACATTACTCCACGCTCTCCAAACTCCTCGAAGATAACCCATTCGGCATACAGTATGGAAAACGTATCATCTACCCATAGTTTTCTTGTATGAGACAAAACATTTTATTTACAGGTCCCCTTCCCCCAAGATATGTGTTAGGGAAGACCTGTGATATTTATTAATGTCTTACCAAAGTCAATTTGTTATTATCTATTGGATGTTGGTGTACTCTTTAGCCTCAGACAAAGGATATTGGATTCCATTGTCTCTCTCCCTACTCTTTTCAGCGTTAGGCCAAAAAAAGACGGTCATTATCTGTGTGCTGAATTCTCTATTTCCGATGTAGGTGTGATGCTGACTCCTTTTTTGACTATTTCTCAAAAAGTTGGGGGGGAGAAATTCAATAGGAATGTTATGTCACTTAGAGAAAAATAGGCTGATTTACAAAGTAATATGAATAATAACTTGGACTAAAGCAAAAGAAATACTCAGAGAAACAAAGCAGGTTCTTCAAGTATGAATCTATTCCAGCAGTGATTATGCAATACTTAGAATATTGAATATCATCAATTCCTCAACAGTAAAACAGGTGAAAATCATTGAAGACCAGAATTATGCAGAAAGTTGCCATCTTTAGTGGATTTGAATTGGCTGATTTTGTAGTGTAATACCTGAAAATTGTAAGGGTCTCACAAGCTATTATGTAGGTGAAAAAGAGGTGTTTAGGAAAGCAAATAGCAAATCTTCTCTTTGATAATAAGCAGCTGATATGAGCTTCCATAGGCTGGCATCACCTAAGATTGTAATATCAGTTCTGGGTGAACTTGCCTGTAAATCGGGTGTTTGATGGTGGTGGTTCTTAAAAATATTGCTCATAAGTTGTGTATTTTTAAATAAAACAATATTTATATATTTTTTCATTGAAGTCGTGTGGCTTGATTTCTTAAAGGTGAGACATTTACTGAGTTTTTTCTTAATTATGGCTCTTGGTCCACTGGAAACACTGTTGGGCTTACTGAATGGAGAAATACAAAAAGCAATTATAATGTGCAGTGTCCCATAGCAGCAATAAAGTTTTGCTTCAGTGAATCAGATCAGTGGAAAATAAATTCTAATTGGTTGTTAAGTGTTAATTCAGTTGGTTCTTTGCTTTATGGAATTACCATAAATGACTGTTTAAAAATATTTGAGAAAAAGAAGTGAAATGTGTGTTTTTATTTATTGGACTGAATTAATAATAAATCCTGCTATGCTTTGAAATACTGCTGCTTACAAAAAAAATATAATAAAGATTATGCTGGTCATACACATTTTGGGTGTTGCTGACAATGTACCTGTCAAGATAGGAATATGGGAGTGGCCATCGCTGGCATATTTTTGAAGGTGCATGCTCCAGGACTGTCATTATTATTTTTATATAGTATATTATTATACAGGGTGGGCCATTTATATGGATACACCTTAATAAAATGGGAATGGTTGGTGATATTAACTTCCTGTTTGTGGCACATTAGTATATGTGAGGGGGAAACTTTTCAAGATGGATGGCGGCCATTTTGAAGTCGGCCATTTTGAATCCAACTTTTGTTTTTTCAATAGGAAGAGGGTCATGTGACACATCAAACTTATTGGGAATTTCACAAGAAAAACAATGGGGTGCTTGGTTTTAACCACTTTCCGACCGCCGATCGGCATCTGACGGTGGCAAAGTGGCTCGTTCCCGCAAAACGCCGTCATACGACGGCGGCTGCGGGAACGAGTTTAGTGAGCGTGCGCGCGCCGCCGGAGGCGCGCCCGCGCGCTCACTGTGTTCGGGGAGGGCCAGGGAGCGGGTGCGGCGGCTTCAATTGCCGCCGGCTACCCGCGATGGCCCCCCCGGAGCGAAGGAGCGGAGGTCCGTGTATGTAAACACGGACCTCCGCTCTGTGTGAGGGGGAAGGGCTGTGATCACAGCCTTCCTGTACGTGAAGGCTGTGACCACTTCCCTTCCCCTGTTAGGGCAGCCCCCATACAGTTAGAACACGCCCAGGGAACATAGTTAACCCTTAGAGCGCCCCCTGCAGGTTAACCCCTTCACTGCCAATGACATTTACACAGTAATCAGTGCATTTTTATAGCACTGATCGCTGTATAAATGCCAATGGTCCCAAAAAAGTGTCAAAATGTTCCGACATGTCCGCTGAAATATCGCAGTACCGCAAAAAATCGCAGATTGCCGCCATTATTAGTAAAAAATAAAAAAAAATAAAAACCCCAAAAATGAATTCTCATCATCCATAAACGCGACCACTTTTGCGCAAACCAATCAATAAACACTGATTGCAATTTTTTTTATCGCAAGAATATAAATCGGCCAAAAACGGTGAAAAAAAATGTTTTTTTATATTTTTTTTTGGATTTGTATTTTAGGAAAAAGTAAGAAATTTGGGTTTTTTTTGCAAAATTGTCGCTCTTCTTTTGTTTATAGCGGCAATCAGAAATGACGCAGTGGTGATCAAATACCACCAAAAGAAAGCTCTATTTGTGGGAAAAAAGGACACAAATTTCGTTTGGGTACAACATCGCACGACCGCGCAATTGTCAGTTAAAGCGACGCAGCTCCGAATCGCAAAAAGGGCTCCGGTCCTAAAGCTGGAAATCCTTCCGGGGCTAAAGTGGTTAACGTAACTTTATTCTTTCATGAGTTATTTACAAGTTTCTGACCACTTATAAAATGTGTTCAATGTGCTGCCCATTGTGTTGGATTGTCAATGCAACCCTCTTCTCCCACTCTTCACACACTGATAGCAACACCGCAGGAGAAATGCTAGCACAGGCTTCCAGTATCTGTAGTTTCAGGTGCTGCACATCTCGTATCTTCACAGCATATGGTTTTTTTATGGTCAGTAAAAACCAATACCGGATGAGCTGCTCCTTCCAGGAGGTACCGCCATTGCTCCAAAGCCGACTTGATGGCCAGCAATTCCCTATCACTGACATCATAGTTCCAGCAAGATGGTGCACCACCACATTATGGGTGTCAGGTCCGAGCATTCCTAGATGAACAGTTTCCTGGAAAGTGGATTGGTCGTTGTGGGCCAGTTGAATGGCCCCCAAGGTCTCCTCATCTGACCCCCTTAGACTTTTATCATGGGGTCATCTGAAGGCAATTGTCTATGCTGTGAAAATACGAGATGTGCAGCACCTGAAACTATGGATACTGGAAGCCTGTGCTAGCATTTCTCCTGCGGTGTTGCTATCAGTGTGTGAAGAGTGGGAGAAGAGGGTTGCATTGACAATCCAACACAATGGGCAGCACATTGAACACATTTTATAAGTGGTCAGAAACTTGTAAATAACTCATGAAAGAATAAAGTTACATTAAAACCAAGCACACCATTGTTTTTCTTGTGAAATTCCCAATAAGTTTCATGTCACATGACCCTCTTCCTATTGAAAAAACAAAGGTTGGATTAAAAATGGCCGACTTCAAAATGGCCGCCATGGTCACCACCCATCTCGAAAAGTTTCCCCCCTCACATATACTAATGTGCCACAAACAGGAAGTTAATATCACCAACCATTCCTATTTTATTAAGGTGTATCCATATAAATGGCCCAACCTGTATATTATTATTGGTGCATCTTTGAGCTGGAAAAATTATGTCACTGCCAAGTATCAGCAAACCTAATATGGGCTTTCATGTTCTGCCAGTGACCTGCTAAGTAGCAAAGCAAGGATGACCTATTTAATATATTTATTTTCAGTTCCAAGAAAATGCAGAGTTTAGGTGTACGTATACGGTCTGCCTATCCGCTATATAGGAACTACTCAAATCTGATCATTAAATGGCATAAGGAGTGAAGTCAAGTCCCGCCTTGAAATCAGCTCTTATAGCAATGGGTAGGAAGATAATTCTTGTTCTGGTTTTTACCTATGTATATGGTAATAGCACAGCACTAATCACCACCTATCATATTTGTCCATACATGCATGTATGGTCTCCTGTGCTCGAACTGCATTATACTTTCACATTTTTTAGTGTATAGATCTCTTAAAGGCTAATTTTTCAGTTTTTTCTTTTAAAATTAAAATTTGTATTATAAATTCCATGTTGAATTTTAATTATTTCTAGTGTACTCTTAGGCCTCATACACAGGGACGTTTTTTGACGCCGGCGTTTCCTGGCGTTTTTTGCAGCTCTCCATGTTAGTCAATGGCCCCATAATGTTCCTTAGGTTTATTAAATGAGGTAAGGCTTTCCAGCCCTGACTCCTTCTCTCCCACACCATGGAGTTTAATGTCTCAGTACCACACGGCTGAGACCCCAAGACAAGATCCTTTGAGATGACCTTGTAACACTCCCTTATTGGATTGAAAGCCCTACCCCAGCTGTCCTCCACTCCGTCGCCATATTTCCACCTTGCCGGCAACAGCATTGCACCTGTCCCCTATGGATCATATATACAGCCAACGGGCCCACACCTAAAGTTAACGCTAGAACAGAAATACAATATCCTTTTTAGAAAAAATACACCACTGTACTGTTTTTTCTCAGTTGTAACACACACCCTGATGAAGGGCTTCTTTTGGACCCGAAATGTGCACGTTGGGTACCAAATTCGATCTTCAGACAACGGAACAACCTGCTTTGCAGCATATGTGGATGAACACCTGGTGGACTATATGATTATTTATAGAGATTTTATGTGATATTTCTGACACTTGTTTACATACCTGTCCCCCAATTGGGTGACAAGACCGTTTTATATTCTAAGAAACAATAAACTGTTATATTTTAACTACTGTGGTGTAGTTACCTATTTAAAGTCCCACCTAGGGGGGTATATTTGTTTCCTAGGTGGATATGTATGCCAAGAAGCAGGAAGAACCCCCACTAATAGGTATCATTGGAGGCAATTGTCGATAGCAAGGAAGCAAGATCTCTGGCCAGGGGTGCAAGCTGTGATGATGTCATTCGTCAACCATGAGCGGGTGGGGCTATACATTTTGAGGCAGAGTCCTCACCCACTACAGGGAAAAAGAGCAATTTATAGGGGAAGGGGAGGACCGAATGGGTGGGGGGGGGCTAGATGGACAAGTGGCACTATGGGGCACAGCGAGCCTGAATTTTGATCAGTGTGCATGTCCATTGGTGGAAAGACTCCAGAGAAAGGAGAGATTGCTGAAGCTGTAAAAGTGTATCCCCCTTGTGGAGGTGTCCAAAACTTCACCCTTATTGGGCAGGAGTGGTGCATAAGATAAACTCAATATTCCAAGTGTCTCTTACAGTTGACCCAAAATTCTTCTTTTTGAGTATACTGGAGGAATTTGATTGGGCTGTTCACACTAGGGAGGCCATAGGACGAGTCCTGTTTCAGGCTCATAAACTAATTATGCTGCACTGGAAGTCTGAAGACCCTCTTACGGTTGGGGAATGGATAAAAGCTGTGCGTGTTATGCTGAGGATGGAGAAGTTTATATATCAACACCGAGGATGCATGCTTAAATATGAAAGATTGTGGGCTCCCTGGTTGGATATTCTGGGGCTTGCCTCGGTGGATCTGACCATGGACAGACTAATTAAACGTAATGCTGGCTGAGGTCTATGGTTCAATAAGTGTTGGTGTTGTATTTGTTACACCTCTATTTTTGCTGCTGTATTGATCAAATGTTAGGTGCTTGAGGAGTACTGTTCATATGGTTAAAAATTATGTTCTGCTTTAAAGTAGCTACCCCTCCTACTGAATGTACTGGATAACTTGATGTAAGGCACTTTCTGGCAGTGTAATATTATGCAATTCTTTAAAAAAGCTCTTTATGGATAAAACATTTTTTTGAACATTGCCTTAAGAATCTTTACCAATCGCTTATTGTTCATTTACCTCTGAGGGGTGTTTATTGGTCCTACTGCTTGACTTGTGTTTAAAGTAGATCCCCTTGTGGGGTTATGTTTGAAATGGCTTTTTATTAAGAATCTTACCAGTGGCGTTTGTACTGTGAGGAATTAGCTTAGGTTGTGTGTGATTCCCTGGATGAATTCACAGCATGGTGAAAAAGAGACAGCGAACGGCAGAATTATGGTGAAACCCAAGTCTGGTTTACTTACAAAGGCAGGTATTAAAATAGCAAAGTAAAACAAAACAGAAAATAAATCCTTTCCATGGTGAGCGGCTAACTGCAAACACAGGAACCTAACTACCTGTCCTGAAGCAACCTACTGCTGCCCAGGCACCTGACTGTCACACAAAATAACTCATAGTCCTCCTTACTCACACAGACTTAATCTCACCACACATGCAAGTTGCTGCTCCGCAGTCTGTCCTGCACAGAGATCTGGTTCCAGGATGATGCATCCTCCTTAAGCAGCATGATTGTTTTATAGAGCCCAGGGTACTCAGACCTACTTCAGCTGAGCTTGTTAAACCCTCAGTGAGCTCACCACACAACACAAAAAGGAAAACCGTCCATATATGGCTTGAACCTGGGACAAAAATATCTCACATCCTAGTTTTTTTCCTGGCTGCCTGTCACACCCCCTAGGGTTGAAACACAGGTTTCCAGGCATGCGCAAACTCGGACAAGGCATCTGCATTCCCCACCCTAACACCTGGGCAATGTTTCACTGTAAAGCTAAATTCTTGAAGGGCCAGGAGCCACCTATTCACTCTTTGTTGTATGCCATCCACTCTAATAGAGCAATATCTATTACTAGCTCAGAATATCTACCCAAAATATAGTGTCCAAGAGAAATGAAAGCCCATTTTACTGCTAAACACTGGTGGCATATTTTACTTCATTGGGCTTCAGTTTCCGGCTGAGGTAAATGTGTTATTTCCCCTTGAAAATCTGAAACAATACAGCTCCTAATCCAACATCTGATGCATCAGTCTGGACCACAAAGTCCCTTGAAAAGTCAGGAGAGTACAGAGCTGGCTGACTACACAGGCCTGTTCTAAGGCCCTCAAATCTGCTTCTGTTTCAGGGTTTCATTTTATTATGATAGACTCCTTCCCTTTTGTCAAACTGGTCAGAGGAGCAGCTTGTGAGGCAAAATGGGGAATGAACCATCGGTAATAGCCAAGGATTCCTAAAATCGCTCAAACCTGCTTCTTGTTGGTGGGGCATGGCCAACTTTGAATAGCCTCAAATTTTATTACATGTTTACTTTATAATACCTCTTCCAATGGTATACCCTGGATACTTGGCCCCCTCTAGCTCAGTGGTACATTTTTGCTGGATTAGCTGTAAACCCAGCTTTCCAGGTAGAATCTAACACAGCCTGAACTATTAAAATGTCCCAGTCATCACTAATAATCACTGGATAATCCATGTTGTCTAGGTATGCAGCAGTATAGGCTTGATGAGGCCGAAGGGTCTTATCCATCACCCGGTGAAATATTGCCAGAGAATTCTGCAACCCAACAGGCATCCTCTGATACTGGAAAGACCCAATTGGAGTTACAAATATGTTTTTTTTCTTGCCCAATTTCAAGAGAGAGCAATCTGCCAATACCCTTTGGTCAGGTCCAACGTCGTCATATACCTGGCTGCCCCAGGTGATCAATCAATTTGTCTATGTGTGGCATGGGATAGGTGTCAAACACAGTGATCTTTAATTGACAAAAGTCATTGCAAAGCCGCTAATTTACCATCTGGTTTGGATACTAACACAATAGGACTGGATCAATCACTATTTGACTTCTCTATAACCCCCAGTTCAGTGGACATGGGAAGTGGCCTAGACACTACGCACAGCATAGGTAGTGAGTCTTATTGGGGCCCTGTTCTCTATGCTGCTGCCTGCTGGAGGTGGTTACCGGTTCCCTTCCGTGGACGTGGTCCCAGCAGTGCTGTCATGTCACTATGCACACTTCCTGTGTTATCTCAAAAAGCCCAGAGTGATTTGCCTTTTGTGTTGTAGAGATCTAAGAGTGGGAGTGGTCAAGTAGTTTAGGAAGAGACAGTAAGCAGGGCTGAAACACTTAGTCCACAAAAGTGCTGCAACTTTTCAGCTCACAACAAGTCTTAAGTGTTGATTGCAATTCTGGCAGATCACCGGGTATTTTTCAGTGCTCGTAGGGTCTTTAACCGCTTGCCGACCGTTGGTCAGCAATTGACGGCGACAAGGTGGCTCTTTCCCGCAAAACACCGTCATATGACGGCGGCTGTAGGATCGAGCTTAGTGAGCGCGCGCGCGTCGCCGGAAGCGCGTCCTCGGGCACACTGTGTTCGGGGAGGGCCAGGGAGCGGGTGCGGCGGAGTCGATCTCCGCCGGCCACCCGTGATGCCCCCCCCGGAGTGAAAGAACGGAGGTCCGTGTAAGTAAACGCGGACCTCTGTTCTGTGGAGGGGGAAGGGCTGTGGTCAAAGCCATCCTGTACATGAAGGCTGTGACCACTTCCCTTCCCCAGCTAGGGCAGTCCCCCCACAGTAAGAACACGCCCAGGGAACACAGTTAACCCTTAGAGCGCCCCCTGCAGGTTAACCCCTTCACTGCCAATGGCATTTACACAGTAATCAGTGCATTTTTATAGCACTGATCGCTGTATAAATGCCAATGGTCCCAAAAAAGTGTCAAAATGTTCCGACATGTCCGCTGAAATATCGCAGTACCGCTAAAAATCGCAGATCGCCGCCATTACTAGTAAAAAATAAAAAAAAATAAAAACCCCAAAAATGAATTCTCATCATCCGTAAACGCTACCACTTTTGCGCAAACCAATCGATAAACGCCGATTGCGATTTTTTTTTTATCACAAATATGAGGAAGAATATAAATCGGCCAAAACCGGTGAAAAAAATTGTTTTTTTATAATTTTTTTTTTTGGATTTGTATTTTAGCAAAAAGTAAGAAATTTGGGTTTTTTTGCAAAATTGTCGCTCTTCTATTGTTTATAGCAGCGATCAGAAATGACGCAACGGTAATCAAATACCGCCAAAGGAAAGCTCTATTTGTGGGAAAAAAAGGACGCAAATTTTGTTTGGGTACAACACCGCTTGACCGCGCAATTGTCCGTTAAAGCGACGCAGCGCCGAAAAAAGCAAAAAGTGCTCCGGTCCTAAAGCTGGAAATCCTTCCGGGGATGAAGTGGTTAAAAAGCAAAAAACACAGGAAATGTGCATGTAACTCAGAAATGTATTGCATATGGTTTTTTTTGTATTCTTCCTAGACATGCCTTTTAATATTTTTTTAAATTCAATAAACCACATAAGTGAGTAAAAATTGGGGTATTTTATACCGGGTTTTTAAAATAACAAATGCAAGATTTTAAAGGTTGCTTGCAAGGTTTGATGCAGTAAAGCACTTTTGAATAACACATTTTTTGTAACTATATATATATATTAGACCAAAATGAAAGCTGAGGAAGAAAGTTGAATAGAGGGATTGCTTCCAAAAGAAGGACAAGTCCCTCCAACTGAAGGACAACCATCAGCTATGTATGTATAGCGATAAACATAAAAAGTCATTAAGTCTGGTGTGATTTTCTGATTGCATGCTGTGAGTTAAGGAGAGAAAATAAGGTACGTTAAATGAAATGCACACATCAGGCATGAGTAAACCGTGTTTGTTTATAATCAATGCACATTAGTGTAAGTACTCTACAGTACAAGTCAATGTAACAAGGTATACAACAATTGAAGCTAGCTGGAAGCTGTTACTCTACATATTGCCTCGATAAGGATAAACACAGGGATTTATAAAGTGCTGCCAATTAGCCGAAGAACTGGAGAGTTAATCCATCTGCTGCGGTAGAAGCAATTCCTATAAATCTAAGTCGTTGTTTTAAGCATAGAAAAAACAAATCCATTTATAAAGGATGCATAGATTTCCATAAGCATTTCACATTTGCATGCTATCATTTTATGTAGATAGCTTCATTATTCTAAAACATTAAAGCAATGCATTGAATTTTAACCTTTTATGAAGGTCAGTTTACTTGTGTTCAGAATATTACTAGACCATTGTATGTATGCATGAAAGAAAAATGTAAAGATTGTATTTTAAAATGTTTACATTGGGTAATTTGTAGTAGAGGTACCCTCTAATAAGCACTAGGTATAGTTAGCTTTGCATGCGGAATGTTTGCCTTCTAGACTACACTTGCAGAGATGGCCTTGCTTGCGGTGTTTAATTGGTATGATTTAAACATTAAAGATTGATTTGCAGCATTTACATTCAGTTTGCTAGCGTTCAGAGTTGAGTGCTGGGGAATCTGGCTAATGCACTTTCACGTAATCTGCACATCTCTTGCTGGTTATAAATGGATTGAATATTTTCTTTGCTGTTTATGATATATCTGCCCTTGGCAAGGCTGGCATGTCCCTATGTTTGTACTTCAATAGACAAAAGTAGGACCACTTCTTACTTTTAGTGTGCAACTGTCACATATTTTTGATGTTTGATTATAACAAAAACTGGGTTTAGTTAGGTCCCATTTTCTGGCTAACAGGGTTAAGTACATAAAAAAAAGAGAAAAACAAGTACTTTTGTAATCAAATATGTAAATTGCCATTATCCCTGTTAAGTATTAGAAAACATTTGTAACCCTTGTGGTGGGATTTTTAAGGCAATTTTTGAAGATAACCAAATTTGTATAAAAATATATAAATTGTTATTAATGTTGGATAAAAGATAATAGTTTCTAGGATTTCATATTAAATTTCATATTGAAAACATTTATACAAGGTACATTGATACACAAACAGAAAAACTTTTCCCAAATGAGAATGATATTCCCACCCAACAAGTGACCACTATCTTTGTACTGTGTGTCTTAACAGTTGGTTGGGGGATACCATTCTCATTTGGGAAAAGTTTTTCTGTTTTTCCTATATGTTTGTGTATCAATGTACCTTGTAGAAATGTTTTTAATATCAAATCCTAGAAACTATTATCTTTTATCCAAAATGAATAAAGATTTATATATTTTTATACAAATTTGGTTATCTTCAAAAATTGCCTTAAAAATCCCACCACAAGGGGTACAAATGTTTTCCAACAGGGTTAAGTACTGGGGGAATCTGTTTATAGTACAAACTATTATCTAGCCAATTTTAAAGCTTTCATTTGATTGCAGGCGAGCAAATCTGTACAGGATCCATGTGGGATGATAAACATACTGCTTTTATACTCACCCTAAGTCGCTTGTTGCTAGGTGGTCTCTGTAATCTGCCCCTTTTAGGTCCTAAGCTCTTCTCCTCACTTCCTGCTTTGCTTGGCCTCCTGGGAGATGTGACTCATCATTTCCCGGGAGTCAGTGGGCTTCCCTGTACTGTAAAATCGTGTTATTTCCAGACAGGAAATGGCGCAATTTAAGGCGGACTGAGATCGAGGAGTGCATGATGGTTACCCACCATGCCCTTCTTTCCGGAAGAGATGCCAGGAGACTACGGATGGGCTTCAGATGCCCTCACCTAAAATGGAAAAGTCCAGCAGTGAGAGAAACTAAGTTGTGAGTAAAAAATACATGTAATTACTAGGCGGTTTGAAAGTAAGGAAACAAAAAGTTACATCTATTTAGTATTAAAAGAGTGGATGCCAAAAAAAACATTTGATCTGTTGTGATGGGTGAAGACAGTGGGGCTGCCATTTAATTCTTGTAGCTTATAACACTGCAAGTAGTGAGGAGAGAAGATCACAAATCTTATTTTGCAAATACAGTAAGTGGACTATTTCACCTCTTATAGATTTTAGTTTGCTGTTTAAAATGATATTGTTATCAGAAGATCCACTATTCGTCTATTCCTGTCATGGACTATCTTAATAGTGAGATACGACAGGGGTCAAGCACAGTACATTAAAACTGTCTGTTTTGGGGGTTGCAGTAAGCTTTGCATGGGGCTTTATATGGAGATGTGTATTTTCCACTTTTACAGGCAAATTTGGATAACACCTACTTTTATATTTGTTGTGTGTTTTTATTCATATAACATTTTTAACACCTTCACAACAGTGCTCCCGCCCAGCCGTCATTGTGTTTATAGGCCGGGTGGGAGCACTGTTATTCTGGGAGGATGTGATATGACTGCCCAGAATGCCGCGCATTGTCACCGGCTGACACAGCCAATGACTGATCACTGTACCAGCCTGCTGCCAGTACCATGTGATCGATGTGACCAATCACAGCAGATCACATGACAATTGTAAACAATGGATGGTTTCCTTTAATGCCATCCATTGTGTACAATTGTGTTGCTATCTGTGATTGCTCACAGTGATCACATGGTACACACATGGTCAATCACAGCCCATTTGCACCATGTGATTAGCTTTGACACAACAAAAGACACTGAATGAACCAATTTCATTCAGTAAAAATGGTTGCTTATACCAATGAAATTCACTGGTATAAGCAATCATAATATGTAAAAAAAAAAAAAAAATCCTGACCACTTCCCCAGAGTAGTACAGTGTTACTATGGTAACACTGTATTGCTTTGGTCACAGTGTCTTAGAAAAAATCTACTAAAATATTGTAAAAAAAAAAAAAAATATATATATATATATATATAACCCTGTTCCAAATTATTATGCCATTGATATTTTTCTAATTTACCTAAATAATTGATGTAAACAACAGTCAGCATAATTCTCATGTTATCAACTATTAGGGGTACAATTCAAATTGTATTCAAACAAGCCTCCTAATGATAACAGTATTTTTTTCAAAATAAAAAACTTACAATGCACTGTTCCAAATTATTACGCACAGTAAGTTTCAAAACACTTTATAGGTTGTAAAGAACTGAAAATGGTAATTTTAATTTTAACAGGTCACGTTACATTTTAACATAGGACCCCTTATTTGATAGCAGCTTCACAAGTCTTGCATCCATTGAACTTGTGAGTTTTTGGACAGTTTCTGCTTGAATTACCTACGTTCTGAACACTTCGACGATAGTTTATTCCCCAGGATACAATTTTACATTGCACTGGACAATTTTAATTTTAATGGTAAAAGTCAAGAAATGTTGGATATTTCACAAAACTTTGAATGACACGCATTATTAAACCTTGTCACGTAACATTCAAAAAATAAAACTTTTTTTATGACAATAGTAATCCTCCGAACAAACTTATGTTAAACTTAACATGGGGATTATCAACTATTGTACTCTTAATACGACTGACAACAAATGTAGTTAATAAATCCATTTAATCTTTTTATAGTTACCGT
>BLSH010417935.1:922321-939443 GCA_018402905.1 Glandirana rugosa | reverse complement strand
ATTGCTACCTACCAGTGCCCACCTATCAGTGCCTAGTGTCGCCTTTGAGTGCCAATCAGTGCTGTCTATTAGTGCCCATCAGTGCCGCTTAGCAGTGTCTGTCAGTGCTGCATATCAGTGCCCATCAGTGCTGTATATCAGTGCCACCTCTCAGTACCTGTCAGTGCTGCTTATCAGTGCCGCCTAACAGTGCTCATCATCGCTGCATATAAGTGCCTCATCATCAGTGCCACCTCATCAGTGCCAATCAGTACTGCCACATCAGTGCCCTTCAGTGTAGCCTCATCAGTGCCCACCAGTGATGGAGAAAATTTACTTATTTACAATTTTTTGTGACCAATATAGAGAATTTTTTTTTTTCAAAATTTTCGGTCTTTTTTTATTTGTAGCGCAAAAAATAAAAACTGCAGGGGTGATCAAATACCACCAAAAGAAAGCTCTATTTGTGGGAACAAAATGATAAAAAAATCTGTTTGGGTGCAGCGTTGCACGACTGCGCAATTGTCATTCAAAGCGCAACAGCACTGAAAACTGAAAATTGGTCTGGTAGTAAAGTGTTCTAAGTGCATAGTATTGAAGTGGTTAAAAACATCTAAAATTTAGACTGCAAAAGTGGAAAAACACTTTCAATTTCAATTCCAGGTAAACAGCTAAATGCACAATTTGACTTCCCAGCCAAAAGATCTAAAATACTGTGAAGCCATTATTGTCATCCAGACAAACCTGCCAGAGCATAGCAAAGTCAGTGACCTTGCTCTTTTTCCGTGTAGTTTAGAAATATAAATTGGTCACTAACAGGTCCAGCCTGCTGCTGGATAATGAAGAAGTGTTATCACAGTGATGAATTCATTACTTTCCTTTTATCATACTTCCAGTCTTATATATACAGCAATGTGCAGTGTTGGAGTCGGACTAGTTAACCCTGCTGTCACTTCTCATAGTCTAAGTACTGCTATGTGGGGAATAACATGGCTAATGTAAAGGCTCAGGTACTTCAATTGCTGCATTTACTAATATGTACTTTTTATAATGTTTATTGCAAAACTGGAATCTTAAAGTATTGTTTTTATATGTCCGCAGTTGGTCTTTAACAACAATGATGGAATTTTGCTGTCACAAACGTTCAACTTCGATTGCCACTGAGGAGAAAGTTCAGACGATTAGTTTACAGTCTAAATTTTACACTTTAAAAATAGGAATAACTTTTGTTCAAATCAGATGAATTTGCAGTGAATCTGGAATTTGAATTGAGACCAATGGGCAAACTTCTTAGGTGAATATGAGGTGAAATTTGCGACCACTCTAATGATCTGTGCACACTTTAACCCTAGCCAGCAGATTCACAAAAACCAATAATGAGGGGAAAATGGAGCCCTCTCACTATAAAGGTGGGAGCTCAGAGCAGCTATAATGTCAGTGTATTTACACCAATCAGTCATAACTTTATGACCACCTACCTAATATTTAGTAGGTCCCTCTTTTTCTGCAAAAATAATGGTTGTCTCATGGCATGGATGCCACTAGGTCTCTGAACGTGTGATGTGGTACTGACACCAAGCTGTCAGTAGCAGATACTTTAATTTCTGTAAGCTGCAAGGTGGGACCTCCATGGATTGGACTTGCCCACAGATGCTCAATTGGATTGAGATCTGAAGAATTTGGAGGCCTAGTCAATACCTCAAAAACTCTCCATAGAAACATGATATTGCCTCTGATGTGCCACATCTCTTACATAATGAACAGTTTAAAAATGGGTTTTGTATATATTCATATGATCCCTATGCATTCCCTGAAGGGCTGAAGTGGATTAATATTTTCAGATATAAGTGCTACAGCTAGGTGTTGAAGTCTGTTAAAGTGGGTCATATACCCAGTGAAGTGAATAGCCTCAGATGATACACAGAGATGAAAGAACTCCTCCTACATAAGTTATACTTGTATATCTGCAGTGTTTCCCTTTCTACACCCTTTCAAAAGTGCAGATCATGTTAACAATCTTTCTTCATCTGCCAGCAGCACATAGGGGTGGGTGGAGAGAATGTATTTGCACTGTTTGAGAGCTGATTGGAGGAAAGAGACACATCACCCCTACATATAAGCAGAGGAACGAAGGAACATGCAGAGTTGTATTCTGAATAGACAAGCTCCCTGCTTATCTACCTCTAAGCACCCTCCCCGACACAAATTTTAGCTCATGCTATCTCCTGTGTCGGAGAACTTGACAGAAGTGACTCATGCTGATGACAGAGGAAGGAAGCACAAGAGAGAAATGACACTTAGAGCTTTGGAGAGAGACAAATAAACATTACAGATATATGTGCTTAGTTCAAATTACATGAATGGGGTTTACAACCACTTTAAATGAACACAGCCAGTATGGATGCCATCTGGTGATGTCTGATACTCTTGGAGAGGTCACCTGGGCCCTGGTTTTAGGTCCCTCTCTCTTGGGCTATTTTTTGTGTTAACTTTGCCATCCTTGTCTCCCTTTGGTGGACTCCAGAATTATCAACTTTGCCCCGTCAGCTTTCAAGGAATTGGATGCTATCCATGAAACGCGTTGAGCCTATTAACACCAGCATATAATCTTAATGTAAAAGAAAGGTGATATTCTCCACCAAGTTTTATATATGTAACAGCTGTATATGTAATTGTTCTGAAAAAGCAAGTGGAGGCAAATGTTTGTCTTGAATGTTTTCTATTATGGTTTTATGAAAAAAAAAGTTTTTTTAAAAACTTTGTTAATACAATTGTTTGTATTTTATAAATATTTGTGTGAGTTGTGCCTCAAAAATCCTGCCTATATACAAACACCCTTTTTTAACACCTCAGACTCATTGATCTGTTCCTCAAACCATTCTTGAACCATTTTTGCAGTGCAGTAGGGTGTGTTATCCTGCTGAAAGAGGCCACTGCCATCAGGAAATACTGTTTCCATGAAGGGGTGTACTTGGTCAGCAACACTGTTTAGGTGGGTGGTACGTGTCAAAGTAACATCCAGATGAAAGGCAGGACCCAAGGTTTCCCAGCAGAACATTGCGCAAAGCATCACAATGCCTTCACCGGCTTGCCTTTTTTCCATACTACATCCTGGTGCCATCTCTTATATAGATAAGCGAGGCACACACTCCTGGCCATCCTCATGATGTAAAAGAAAATGTGATTCATAAGACCAGGCCACCTTCTTCTATTGCTCTGTAGTTCAGTTCTGATGCTCATGTGCCCTTTGTAGGCTCTCTTGGCTATAGACACGGGTCAGCATGGGTACCCTGACTGGTCTTCAGCTATACATGCCCAATACACAACAAACTGCAATGCCCATTTTATTTTTTCTTTCAACACATCAGCTTCAGGAACAACATGTTTACTTTCTGCCCAATATATCCCATTGACGTTCATGCCATTGTAACAAGATAATCAATGTCATTCATTTAACCAGCTACTGCAGGGAGAGCTGATAAACTGCATAAGGAGAGATTGTGATCTGTTAGCAAGCAGTGCTTTACTTCTGTGAATTGCAGTGGTGGGTTACATTGTTTAGTGTGCCCTTTCTCTGTACACAGTTTGTCAGTTAACCTAAAAGTCCTTGTTAGGACTACTATTTGTGCCAGCAACACGTTTTTCGTTTTTACCTGTCTTCAAGCATTTGTAATAAGCTTTGGCAGCTTCTCCCGAGTCGTTTAGGAGATATTCCAGTGAGCTGCCATCGGTAATGTCACCAGCACATGCGCTCTTAATCACTTCCGGACCGCCGATCGTGTATATACGGAGGTCCTTTGAAGTGGAATACCATTGTTATGGTAGCAGATAGCTACTATAACCTCCCGGTATTGTTTTTTTCAGCGGCCTTTTCTGCGTCTGATAAAAGTGGTCTCAGCGGCGGATTCGCTGCGAGATCACTTTTATCGCTGGTGGGAGAGGGGCCCCCCTCTCCCGCCACTTTTCCATTGTCTCCGCCACTTACCGGACCCGCCGGTAGTGACGGAGATAATTGAGTCCGCTACTCCCCTGCACGAGATGCCGAGTGAGCGGCACTTGGCTCCATAGCATTGAGTGGCGGAAGCAACGTCAAATATCACTTCCACCCAAAGCTCTTAACCACTTGCCGACCGCCAACCGCAGGTTGATGGCGACAAAGTGGCTTGATATCGCAAATCGCCGTCATCTGACAGCGGCTGCGAGATCGCACTCACTGTGTTCGGGGAGGGCCAGGGAGCGGGTGAGGCGGCCTCGATCGCCGCCGGCTACCCGCGATGCCCCCCCCCGGAGTGAAAGAACGGAGGTCCATGTAAGTAAACACGGACCTCCGTTCTGTGAGAGGGGGAAGGGCTGTGATCACAGTCTTCCTCTACACGGAAGCTGTGATCACTTCCCTTCCCCTGCTAGGGCAGTCCCCCCACAGTTAGAACACGCCCAGGTAACACAGTTAACCCTTAGAGCGCCCCCTGCAGGTTAACCCCTTCACTGCCAATGGCATTTACACAGTAATCAGTGCCTTTTTATAGCACTGATCGCTGTATAAATGCCAATGGTCCCAAAAAAGTGCCAAAATGGTCCGACATGTCTGCCACAATATCGCAGGACTGCTAAAAATCGCAGATCGCCGCCATTACTAATAAAAAAATAAAATAAATAAAAACCCCAAAAATGAATTCTCATCATCCGTAAACGTGGCCACTTTTACGCAAACCAATCAATAAACGCCGATTGCGATTTTTTTTATAGCAAATATGAGGAAGAATATAAATCGGCCAAAAACGGTGAAAAAAAATGTTTTTTTTATATTTTTTTTGGATTTGTATTTTAGCAAAAAGTAAGAAATTTGTTTTTTTTTTGCAAAATTGTCGCTCTTCTTTTGTTTATAGCGGCAATCAGAAATGACGCAGCGATGATCAAATACCACCAAAAGAAAGCTCTGTTTGTGGGAAAAAAAGGACGCAAATTTTGTTTGGGTACAACGTTGCACGACCGCGCAATTGTCAGTTAAAGCTATGAGGTACCGAATCGCAAAAAGAGCTCTGGTCCTAAAGTGGGAAATCCTTCCGGGGCTGAAGTGGTTAAAGGGGACATTTTTTTTTTGAACTGTCATTTTTTATTTACTGCATTTAAGTGTAAATATGAGATTTGGGGTCTTTTTGACCTCAGATCTCATATTTAAGAGGTCCTGGCTTGTTTTTTTTTTTCTATTACAAGGAATGTTTACATTCCTTGTAATAGGAATAAAAGTGATCAATTTTATTTTTTTAAAGGATGGTGTAAAAATAAAAAGTAAAATAAATAAGAACATTTTTTTTTAAAGCTCCCCGTCCTGCCGAGCTTGCGCGCAGAAGCGAACGCATGCGTAAGTCCTGCCCGCATATGAAAACGGTGTTCAAACCCCACATGTGAGGTATCGCCGCAATCGTTAGAGCGAGAGCAATACTTTTAGCAGTAGACCTCCTCTGTAACTCAAAACTGGTAACCTGTAGGAATTTTAAAACATCGCCAATAGAGATTTTTAAGTGTCAAAGTTTGTCGCCATTCCACGAGCGGGTGCAATTTTGAAGCATGACATGTTGGGTGTCAGTTTACTTGGCGTAACATTATCTTTCACAATATGGAAAAAAAATTGGGCCAACTTTACTGTTGTCTTATTTTTTAACTAAAAAAAGTGAATTTTTTCCAAAAAAATTTCGATTGTAAGACCGCTGCGCAAATACGGTGTGACATAAAGTATTGCAATGACCACCATTTTATTCTCTAGGGTGTTAGAAAAAAATATATATATGTTTGGGGGTGCTAAGTAATTTTATAGCAAAAAAAAATATTTTAACTTGTAAACACCAAGTGAAAAAAATAGGCCCGGTCCTTAACCGGTTCCCGACCAGATCGCATACATTTACTGCTGCACCGTGGCACCGTAGTGCGAATCGCTGCCTATAAATGGCTGCTTGCACACGCAGCTAGCAGGAGTGTGCCCGCGGCTCGGGCTGACCCGATGTCCGCTGGCGAGCCGCGATGACCTGCCAGAGAGAAAGAACGGGGAACTGCCCATGTAAACACAGCGGTTCCCCGCTCTGTCAGTGGGCATGTAAGAGATCTACTGATCCCTGTCACTGGGATCAGTTGGATCTCTTATGCCCCTGACAGTCCAGCCCCCTCACAGTTAGAACACGCCCAGGGAACACAGTTATCCCCTAGATCGCCCCCTGCAGGTTAACCCCTTCCCTGCCAATTACATTTATACAGTAATCAGTAGATATTTAAATTTCTGATTGCTGTATAAATGCCATTGGTCCCAAAAAAGAGTCAAAAATGTCTGACATGGCCGCCCTAATATCACAGTACTGATAAAAATCGCAGCTCGCTGCCATTACCAGTAAAAAAAAATTGTAGAAACGCCAGAAATTAATTCTCAACGTTTGTAAACGTGGCAACTTTTCGCAAACCAATCAATAAACGCCGATTGCGATTTTTTTTACCAGAAATATGAGAAAGAATATAAGTCGGCCAAAACCGATGAATAAATTTGTTTTGTTATAATTTTTTTGGATTTGTATTTTAGCAAAAGGTAAGAAATATTGTTTTTTTTGCAAAATTGTCGCTCTTTTTTTGTTTATAGCGGTGATCAGAAATGACACACAGGTGATCAAATACCACCAAAAGAAAGCTCTATTTGTGGGAAAAAAAGGACGCAAATTTTGTTTGGGTACAACGCCGCATGACCGCGCAATTGTCAGTTAAAGCATCACGGTGCCAAATCGCAAAAAGTGCTCTGGTCCTAACGTGGGAAATCCTTCCGGGGGTGAAGTGGTTAAGTGGTACGGCATACTCGTTCCATTTCTTCAGAGCTGTGTGCCGTGGGGAGTGACATCATCATGGCACGGCCATTTAAGTGGCTGAACCCAGAAGGAAGGTCAAGTGAAGATGTGAGCCCTGTCAGCGGTGACAGCATGCCGCTGGAAGGCTTAGTTGTAAGGTAACTCTCTCATATGACACATTATGACATTATCTTGCAGGAGGACTGGCCTATTTTATTTTTTTCTGCATTTACTACCGCTTTAAAATCCTAGCCAGTTTTGCATTATGGTCAATTAATTTCAGATAAATACTGTATATGTCCAGAACTATAATATTGCAGTATGTGCCATAGAGTAAACCTTCATGTCCTAAAGTAACAATGCTAACAAAAGGTCACTTTTATAATAAAAAAAAAAAACAACCTCAAAATAGATATTATAATATAAATAAAAGTATTATGTTTTGTGCGCAAGTTTTGTAAGAACCACTTCCCGCCCAAGGTATGTCATATGACATCATGGACTTTGAGAGGGGATATCTGAATGATGCCTGCAGCTACAGGCATCATCCAGATATCATTTCTTTCAACCGGCGATTCTTTGCACCATAAGAACAATCATAGCGGCAGTTCAGCCACTTGACTGTTCTTACAGTTGACGGGAGGGGACGCCCCCCCCCCTCCTGCTGCCCTCTGGTACTTCTCCTGGCTCGCCCCTGCGATTGGCAAGCTGGAGAATGGATTGGTTGCCGCCGGAAGTTAGCCATAGAGATTTCTGGTGACCAGATGGTTCCCAGTCATCTCTATGATCTTCGGAGGCCCGGGTGCGACGTTATGACGTCACGTCCGGGCCGGCGGAAGTAAAAAATGCCGGGGGCTGGGCTGGAAAGACCGAGACAGTTTATTTTTTTTTATCTGAAGCTTTCCAGCCTGGAGGAGACATGTGGGGTCTTATTGACCCCACATCTCTCCATAAAGAGGCCCTGTCACACACTATTCCTATTACAAGGGATGTTTACGTTCCTTGTAATAGGATTAAAAGTGATAAAAAAAAATTAAAGAGAAAGTGTAAAAAAGAAAAAGTAAAATAAAGAATAAAAGAAAAAAAGCTAAAGCGCCCCCGTCTCTGCGTGCTCGCGCTCAGAAGTGAACGCATACGTAAGTCGCGCCCACATATGTAAACGGCGATCAAATGACATATGTGAGGCATCGCCACGTGTGTTATAGCGCAAGAGCAACAATTCTTGTGCAAGACCTTCTCTGTAACTCTAAACAGGTAACCTATAAAAAAATTTAAAGCGTCGCCTATGGAGTGTGCGCAATTTTAAAGCATGACATGTTGGGTATCTATTTACTCGATGTAACATCATTTTTCACATTATACAAAAAACTGGGCTAACTTAACTGTTTTTAAAAAAATGTGTTTGAATAATCCCTGCGCAAATACCATGTGACACAAAAAGTTGCAACGATTGCCATTTTATTCCTTAGGGTCTCTGCTAAAAACATACATATGTTTGGGGGTTCTGAGTAATTTTCTAGCATAAAAAAATATTTTTTATGTAGGAGCGAAGTGCCAGAATTGGCCCGGATGGGAAGTGGTTAAACTGGCAGACTTTTTTCCCATAGCAATAACTATATCTTCAGACTGACATGAGATACTTTCTTATTAAATAATTTACACCTTTCATGCAGTGCAAAATTAACTGGAAGTGGTAACTGCCCTTTGAACCCCAAGGCATGCAATATAGCTAGTAAATAAATGAAGTGAATAATGTGTTAATTAAAATGTTGAGGAAATAAGTTATTATCTCACATGATATTTTGTGTGTTTTTTTCCTTACCTGTAAATGTGAAAATAATCTTTTAGAATTTACATTGCATACTTCACTTGTAGCTGTTTAGGTTGGCCTGCATATAGAAGTAATTAACTAAGAATAGATTAAAGCTGAACTCTGGGGAAACAAAGATTAACCCTTGCAGTGAGAAGACGCACCCTAACTGCTTATTTTGTCTAGGGCAGTGATTCTCAACTCCTGTCCTCGGGACCCACTAACAGGCCAGATTTTAAGTATTACCTTGGGGAGATGCAGACTAGAATACTGCAATCACTGAGCAGCAAATGATATCACCTGTGATGTATTTCAGTTATCCTGCAAACCTGGCCTGTTAGTGGGTCCCGAGGACAGGAGTTGAGAACCACTGCTCTAGGGCATGATGGATAAGGTGATCTGTTTTCTTTATTCCTCCCTCCCACAGGCTTCCTCCTCTTCATGCGACTGGTCCCCCGAAGTCTCTTCTCTTTACTACCTTGCCAGCATCAACTCTCTGATGTCATCCCTTACAATGCAGGACAAGCAGCTCTGCATGGTGTGGGAGGATGCCAAGCACCCACCCAAATTCCAGAGTGTTGGACAAAAAAGCCTCAGTAACCGGGGCAGTGAGAAATAAATGAAGTATGTCACCTTATTCATCCCCCAATCGAAAGTTAAAGTGATTGTCAAGTCATGACAACCACTTTAAACTACAAGAAAGCCTATAATAAGGCTTACCTGTAGGTCCAGGAAATATCTCCTAAACCTGTACGGTTTAGGAGATATCTCCTGTATCTGCATGTGCCGATCTCATCGGCACATGCACACTGAAGAATCGGCACCTGGGGTAGCCCATGGTGCCCTTTTTTTCTGTATTCGTGCCATAAATGACGGCTCCCATGCGCATGCGTGGGAGTGACGTCAGCGCGTCTCCCCCAATCACAGCGCTGGAGCCCGCGCTGTGATTGGATGGAGCCGCAGACCCAGAAGAACAATGTCGCCGGTCACAGCGGCGTGCCGAGACCGCTGCAACAGCTTCGTTCCTAGGTAAGTGTTTCATAATGAGCTAGTATGCGCTGCATACTAGCTCATTATGACTTTACTTTGCAGGGTTTTTTCTCTTTGGGCGGCTTTACAACCACTTTAACCATTGTAGTGGGAAAGGGGACTTACTGCAAGGGTAAATTTTTATGGTAGCTATGCCATGTGCATTTGTTTAATGGGAAATACAGCTTTCTGCTTTTTGTAAGCACTTATTGTGATACGGCCCCATATACACTTCTGTATTTAAAGTGTGTCTTTGTTAAACATGAAACCACAACGGTAAAATCAATCTGTATACTGTATGCAGTAATGCATGCTTGTTTTACCCCCCCCCCCCCGTGAAACCTAAGGGGTTAATCCTCCGCATTGTGTGAGAAGGCTGTTTGATCCTGTCTTCACTAATCCTGCCCTTCTTCTACAGTCCCCAATATATCTTCTTTTAAGGCAGAGCCCTAGGAGACTCTCTGCAAATGCTCAGTTTGGTGTGTATAGCTAGAGAGTTTTTTTTTTCTTGATAGGATGCATGTGATTGGCACAGGGCCAAACAGCACTGTCCAGACAGAGGGTCGGGGCTCCTGCAGCCTCATAGGACAATCAGGGGAGAATGAAAACTCCTCCTACAAGCTTTAATCACTTCAGCCCTGGAAGGATTTGCCCCCTTCCTGACCAGAACATTTTTTGCGACATGGCACTGCGTTGCTTTAACTGACAGTTGCGTGTTTGTGCGACGTTGTACCCAAACAAAATTGATGTCCTTTTTTCCCACAAATAGAGCTTTCTTTTGGTGGTATTTGATCACCACTGCAGCTTTTATTTTTGCTCTACAAACAAAAAAAGTGTGACGATTTTGAAAAAAACCCAATGTTTTTTTACTTTTTGCTATAATACATATCCAAAAAAAAAAAAAAAAAAACAATTTCTTCATCAGTTTAGGTCAATAAATTGCAATAAGTGTATATTGATTGGTTTGCGCAAAAGTTATAGCGTCTATAAATTATGGGAATAGATTTATGGTGTTTTTATTTATTTATTACTAGTAATGGCGGTGGTCCGCGATTTTTAGCGGGATTGCGGCGGACAGATCGGACGCTTTTGACACTTTGTGGGGACCATTGGCAGTTATACAGCGATCAGTGCTATAATAGCCACTGATTACTGTATAAATGTCACTGGCAGGGAAGGGTTTAACACTAGGGGGCGATCAAAGGGTTAAGTGTGTTCCCTCAGTGTGTTCTAACTGTATGGGGGCTGGGCTGACTGGGGGAGGAGAGAGATCCCTGCTCCCATTTACTGGGAACAGACGATCACTCTCCTCTAACCTGTCAGAACAGGGACCTGCTTTGTTTACACTCGCAGATCCCCATTTTGTTACTGCGGGGGAGCGACCGTGGGTGGCTGGCGGACATTGAGTCTGCCCCACCTGCTGATTGGCTCCCCCTCCGGCGGCGTGCACTCACCCACAATACCCATGCCCGCCATCATATGACAGCGTTTTGCTCAGGAGGGTAAACGGTGGTTGGTCAGCAAGTGGTTAACCACACACTGATAGAAGTTACAAGACTGCTCTAAATGCTGATGAGAAAATGTATTTAGCAGTTTATATTTACTAAAATAATTGCATTTCCATGTTCTGTGGGGGGCCAGATATAGTGTATGCAGGGTCCTGGGTTTAGTAACACTTTAATTTCAAGTGTAAATTTGGGTTGTGTCATAATTGGAGATGAGGACCTTACTCTTCTCTGCAGCTGCTTTCTCTGAGAGTGAAATATAAGAGGTAGCTGTTGTTCCAACAGGAACCCCCTCATGGGTGCAAAGTGGCGCAGTAGAGGTTCAGACTGAAAGCAGTGGGGACTGCAGATACAGAGAAGGTACAGTGGATACTATGGGTGCACTGGGGAGCAGCTGAGGTACAAACAATGCTATGGGTGCAGACTGTGGATGCAGCTGACCAGCAGCAGAGGCTGTGGGGCTATGGAGGTTCAGCAAGGTGCAGTGGAGATTCAGCAGAATGTGGAGATGTAGCAGAAGCTGTGGGCTATGGAGGTGCAGCAAGGTGCAGTGGAGATTCAGCAGACTGTGGAGGTGTAGTAGAAGCTGTGGGGCTATGGAGGTGCAGCAAGGTGCAGTAGAGGTGTAGCAGAAGCTGTGGGGTTATGGAGGTGCAGCAAGGTACAATGGAGATTCAGCAGACTGTGGAGGTGTAGGAGAAGCTGTGGGGCTATGGAGGTGCAGCAAGGTGCAGTGAAGATTCAGCAGACTGTGGAGGTGTAGCAGAAGCTGTGGGGCTATGGAGGTGCAGCAAGGTGCAGTGGAGATTCAGCAGACTGTGGAGGTGTAGCAGAAGCTGTGGGGCTATGGAGGTGCAGCAAGGTGCAGTGGAGATTCAGCAGACTATGGAGGTGTAGCAGAAGCAGTGGGGCTATGGAGGTGCAGCAAGGTGCAGTGGAGGTGTAGCAGAAGCTGTGGGGTTATGGAGGTGCAGCAAGGTACAGTGGAGATTCAGCAGACTGTGGAGGTGTAGGAGAAGCTGTGGGCCTCGGAGGTGCAGCAAGGTACAGTGGAGATTCAGCAGACTGTGGAGGTGTAGGAGAAGCTGTGGGGCTATGGAGGTGCAGCAAGGTGCAGTGGAGATTCAGAAGACTATGGAGGTGTAGCAGAAGCAGTGGGGCTATGGAGGTGCAGCAAGGTGCAGTGGAGGTGTAGCAGAAACTGTGGGGTTATGGAGGTGCAGCAAGGTACAGTGGAGATTCAGCAGACTGTGGAGGTGTAGGAGAAGCTGTGGGCTTCGGAGGTGCAGCAAGGTACAGTGGAGATTCAGCAGACTGTGGAGGTGTAGGAGAAGCTGTGGGGCTATGGAGGTGCAGCAAGGTGCAGTGGAGATTCAGCAGACTGTGGAGGTGTAGGAGAAGCTGTGGGGCTATGGAGGTGCAGCAAGGTACAGTGGAGATTCAGCAGACTGTGGAGGTGTAGCAGAAACTGTGGGGCTATGGAGGTGCAGCAAATGCTGTGCATGTGGCTAAGGTGGAGATTTAGCAGAGACTGTGGACGTAGTAGAGGTGTAGCAGAAGCTGTAACTGTTGGTGCTGTAGCAGCAACTGAGGTGCAAATGAGGCTATAAGTGCAGCATCACAATGGATTTCCTCTCACTTCTTGTTTTGGTTATGGAACAGGAACTGAAGTGAAATCTCCCTAATGGGACACACATGGAAGAAAAAAAAAACTGATGGTGGTTATAAACCTCCCCTACTCTATACAAAGTGAAAAATAAATGTTTTGCCTTTAGTTACAGTAAAGCAGGATATACAAGGAAAAAAATTTGTTTCCAGTGCTAAAGGGCCTTCATGATGGCAGGCAGCCGGGATAACAATGAATAAAGACCAGGTGGATGCTGCCCTCCTCGGATGGGGTGATCTGAAAGTAACTGAAAAAACAAGAAAAAAGGAAGGCGCACACCAAGTGCATTACCAGAGACAATTTAATAAAAAAAAAAAAAAATGGTTTAAAAGTGGATACTCACAAATAGACATCACTAAGGCTCCATTTACACGGTATGCTTTATCAACCTCCCCTGAACTATTTTTTTTGACAGCTAGAAGCCGGCGTCTAAAACAGCAGTTTTGCATGCTGCGTTTTTAAAACAAAAAACATTTTTTTTTTTTTTAGAATGGAAACACCTGTAAATGAAACAGTTCTAGATGCAAGTTACCGCGTTTAGCGGCGTTTACAAGCTGTTTGGCATTTCAAATGCCTCTGAACCGACGTCTGAACCCATTTTTTTGCATTCCAAAAAAAGCCTTTGAACTCAACTGGAAACAACCTTAAACGACCCTGTGTAAATGTACTGATAAGATAACATAGAGGAAAGTTCAGGGGCAGCTGAAAAAAATGCCCAAATGCCCCAAAATGTCCATTTACCAGCAGCAGTGTAAACGAGGCCTTATAAGCCGCTGAGAAACATTGCATGATACAATTGCGAAACACAATGTGGGGTAAAACTGACGTGTTTCGGGGGTGCACCCCCTTCCTCAGAGGTTAGTTTATTAGTGATGGCTATTTGTGAGTATCCACTTTTAAACCATTTTAATTTTTATTAAATTGTCCCTGGTAATGCACTAGGTGTGCGCGCCTTCCTTTTTTCTTGTTTTTACACTTTAAAGCAGATGTAAACCCAAAACAAAAAAAATGTAATATATTGCAGCTTACCAGTCATTAGATGTGGTGACTGCATTAACTTTCTTTTTAGGCTCCCCCCACCCTGTTTTCACCTGTTGCTCTGGCCAGTAACACACCTCTTATATTAGAGTGCCTACACTTTGCATGAAGGAGTACAGAGGCACCTTTGGACAGTAGCATTGTCAGTCTTGGGGGTAGGGGAGTGATGTACTAGAAAATTTAGATGCAATTAAAAATTTTAAATGATACTCCAGCTCGCACATTTTAAGCAGTTAGAGCAACGGTTTTGTTCCTTTTGGGATAAAGGTTTTACATAAATAAAAACCTGATCATTGTAGGCAACCCTTACAGTGTTGAATGGTTTTCTTTAACCCTCTAACTTCTACATCTGCAGGACAGCTTGTTCTGCTGAAAAACACCAGACTTAAGCCAGCCATACATGGATCAAAATTTGTCTGGTTCAGCAGGGACCAAGCGAATTTCAATACATGTATGGTCAAACTGATTGTCACATGAAAAGATATAATAAGATATTTACAAAAATATGAGGGATGTACACACTTTTGTGAGATACTGTATATCTGCTGTCTTCAGCTTTATATACTGTTTAGAACATAGCAGATTTTCTTTTCCTGATTAGTATTGCAGAGAAGCCTGGGCATACAGCCAAGACAGTTGATTGGAGGAAAGGCACACACCCCCTCTCCTCATAGGTAGAGACTCTCAGCTCCCTTCGTTGTTTTGTTCAGCACGGTGCTAATCTATTTATATCCTCCCAACACAAAACTCCAGCTTCTCTTATCATAATGTGATTTATCTGTCTGATAACAGAGAAACGGTGCAGGACAGAGCTACGGGACACAGGGCATTGAAGAGAGATAAGAAAATCCTGCAGATCTATGTGCCCAGCTCAAATTTAATATATCAGGTTTACATCCATTTTAAGATTACCTGGAAGATAAAGCTAAGTGGGATTTTTCAGCAAGTATTTTTTATATAATGTTAAAGTTATGCTATATGAAAGGGAACATGTAATGAAGATAAATTAGGTGTTATCCCAATCTGTCTGCAAAAATTAAAATACACCTTAAGATAGTGCAAAGGGTAGTGATGTTCGGTAACCCATAGCATCCAATCATTTTTTCACTTGCTGTAGGTTACTGCACTCTGCATATTCTTATTGGCCTCATTTAATCATCCTTCAAGTCTGCAAATGACCACACTGAGTTGGGCTACAAGCTGTAATTTGTTGGTTGACCCACAAACACACAGCTCCAGGCTATTAGCAGCACATGTGTTAAATATGTGTCAGATCATAACTACATGAGTAAGCTCTAATTCCTAATCCAGAGAAGATACTTTTTCTTTAACTTACTTTGTCACACAATGTGCTGGTAACTTTGCTTGAGTGCCTTTTCAACCCGTAACAGTGTTTTGCTGGGATTATGCTCCACTTCTAGTTAAAGTGTTACTAAACCCACAACAGTAAAATCTGTGTGTATATGCAGTAAAGCATGCTTGTTATACTCACTGTGGAACCTAAAAGGTTAATCCTGCATGTAAAAAGGCTGGTTGCTCGTTTCTTCTCTGATCCTCCCCTTCTAACACAGTCCCCAATCTATCTGCTGTTAGTACAGAGCCTTGGGGGAACTCTGCACATGCTCAGTTTGGTGTGTATTGCTAGATAGTTTTTTTCTTTTCTTGGGAGGGTGCATGTGATCAGCAAAGGGCCAATCAGCACTGTCACACAGAGGTCCAGGGGTCCTGCAGCCTCATAGGACAGTCAGGGGAAAATGAAAAATCCTCCTACAAGATTTAACCAGATACTGATCGAAGTCACAAGACTGCTATATACTGCTGATGAGAAAAGGTATTTAGCAGTTTATATTTACTAAAATATTTGCATTTCCATGTTCTGAGTACTGTGGGAGACCTGATATAGTGAATGCAGGGTCCTGGGTTTAGACATAGGGAATGCAGGGCCCTGGGTTTAGACATAGGGAATGCAGGGTCCTGGGTTTAGACATAGGGAATGCAGGGTCCTGGGTTTAGTAACACTTTAAGAATAATTAGGTATTATTCAAATGTTTCCAACACTCAATCAACTCCAGCAACTCTTGACTAAACTCTGTGTGTTGCCCCATGTCCTGTGTGTCTGACTTATAGTAGCACCAAACGCAATTCTACTATATGCAGAGCTGTCTCCTTGTTAGTTATTGGGGACTTCGCATAGTTCAGCACCATGGTACTTTGGGCTACTGGGGATATCATGTTTTCACATTTTAACCCCTTCATATCCCGGCCATTTCTGGCACTCCTCTCCTACATGTACAAATCATCATTTTTTTGCTAGAAAATTACTCAGACCCCCCAAACATTATATATGGTTTTTTAGCAACGATTCTAGGGAATAAAATGGCGGTTGTTGCAGCTTTTTATGTCATGCGGTATTTGCGCAGCGATTTTTCGAACGCGTTTTTTTAAAAAAAAAAACAGTTTTGTGAACTAAAAAAAATCAAAACAGTAAAGTTAGCCCAATTTTTTTTCATAATGTGAAAGATGATGTTACGCCGAGTAAATAGATACCCAACATGTCACATTTTAAAATTGCGCAAACTTGTGGAATGGCGCCGAACTTTGGTTATTAAAAATCTCCATAGGCGCTGCTTTAAAAATTTTTACAGGTTAGGTGTTTTGAGTTACAGAGGAGGTCTTGGGCTAGAATTATTGCTCTCACTCTAACGCACGCGGCGATACCTCACATGTGTGGTTTGGACACCGTTTACATATGTGGGCGCGACTTACGTATGCGTTTGCTTCTGTGTGCGAGCTCGCAGGGACGGGGCGCTTTAAAAATATTTTTTATTATTTATTTCTTATTTTACTTTTATTTTTTTTTATTTTTACACTTTCACTTTATTTTTTTTTTTTTTGATCACTTTTATTCCTATTACAAGGAATGTAAACATCCCTTGTAATAGGAAAAGTGAGTGACAGGTCCTCTTTATGGACAGATGCAGGGTCTATAAGACTCTACATCTATCCTACAGGCTGGAAAGGCTGAGACCAGAAAAAAAAAACAGACGATTTCAGCCTTTCCTTCCCCTTTAACGGCTCTTGTTTACTTCGGAGACCCGGAAGTGACGTCACGACGTGCGCCCGGGCCTCCGAGAGCCATCTTCATTTGTTCTCGGCAATTTCCCCTTCCTTTCCGACTTTAGCAGACAAAAAAAAAAGACCAGAGTCGGAAAGGTCGGACATCCTATCTACATCTCAGAATATCTGGGACGTAGACAGGTATTTCTCCTGGACA
>BLSH010417935.1:902727-922311 GCA_018402905.1 Glandirana rugosa | reverse complement strand
CCCGTCCCCTCCCGCCGCCTGTAAGAACGATCAAGCGGCTGACCTGCCGCTATGATCGTTCTTACGGTGATGGGAATCGCCTGAGGAAAAAAATGATACCTCAATGATGCCTGCAGGTGCCGGCATCATTGAGATATCACCACTGAAATCCCAGGACGTCCATGGACGTCCTAGGATCTGAAGTGGTTAATAGTACTAACTTGCCTAACATATGTTAACGTGCAGGGCCGGGACAAGGGGTGGGCGGGAGGGGGCTGCCCTGGGAGCAATGGTTTATTACAGGGAAGGGGGTGCCCTGACCCTAACTCTAAGGGACTGGAGAGGAAGCGCAATTTGGCATCTTTGCCCTGCACGCTGGATGACCTTGTCTTGGCATTGTTAATGTGTTTCTCAATAACAATAACTATGAAATAATGTCACATTCTGGCTTAAAGATCAATTTGTAATGAATTACATTATTCCATTTTTAAGGGTAACTCCACTTTTGTGGGAGAAAAAAAATATCAAATTAAAAAACAAATGAATATACCATATACAATTGCGACTCAAGTCATATTATGTTTGAATATTATTAAAAATGATCTTTCCTTTTTAATCTGCAGTGCTGTCATTTTCTGTAAAATGCAATGCAATATGGCACAGGTGGTGTACAGAACGCCCCCAGAAGTGTAATTTCCTGTTAGCGTGATTGGCTTACTGATTTTCCCAGAAGTCTGCACTAAGATACAAGTCATATTTTGGACATCCCATGCAACACAAATGACCTTTTTGTTGAGATACTCCCAAAGGGTATTCATGCCTGAAAGGATGCAGACCTTGCTGCATTCCTCATTGAACCCTGCAAGTGCAGCAGCTGATTGATAATTATAAAGTCACTCTCATTTACCTTCATTTTGCACATGGGCATAGACAAGCAAACAGCTGTTTCTTCAAAGTAAGAGGGGAATGTTTTTTCCCAAGAACATTGGAGTTACTCTGTAATCATTTTGAAGTAGTTTTTGCAGTTTGCAAATCAGAACCCATCTGTGTGCTGTTTTAGTAAACACAGTCATTTGAAAAGTATTTATGAGCATTATTATGAAATTTCCAATTAAACCTTAATGTGAACAGGTATTGTGCCCATGCAGGGTAAAGCAACAGGTTTCCTTAACCACTTCAGCCCCGGAAGGATTTCCCCCTTTAGGACCAGAGCCCTTTTTGCGATTCGGCGCTGCGTCGCTTTAACTGACAATTGCGCGGTCGTGCGACGTTGTACCCAAACGAAATTTGCGTCCTTTTTTTCCCACAAATAGAGCTTTCTTTTGGTGGTATTTGATCCCCTCTGCGTCATTTCTGATCGCCGCTATAAATAAAAGAAGAGCGAAAATTTTGCAAAAAAAAAACAAATTTCTTACTTTTTGCTAAAATACAAATCCAAAAAAATATATAAAAAAACATTTTTTTTCATCGGTTTTGGCCGATTTACATTCTTCCTCATATTTGTGATAAAAAAAATCGCAATCGGCGTTTATTGATTGGTTTGCGCAAAAGTGGACGCGTTTACGGATGATGAGAATTCATTTTTGGGGTTTTTATTTTTATTTTTTTTTTACTAGTAATGGCGGCGATCTGCAATTTTTAGCGGTACTGCGATATTTCAGCGGACATGTCGGACCATTTTGACACTTTTTTGGGACCATTGGCATTTATACAGCGATCAGTGCTATAAAAATGCACTGATTACTGTGTAAATGCCATTGGCAGTGAAGGGGTTAACCTGCAGGGGGCGCTCTAAGGGTTAACAGTGTTCCCTGGGCGTGTTCTAACTGTGGGGGGACTGCCCTAGCTGGGGAAGGGAAGCGATCACAGCTTCCGTGTAGAGGTAGGCTGTGATCACAGCCCTTCCCCCTTCACAGAACGGAGGTCCGTGTTTACTTACACGGACCTCCGTTCTTTCACTCCGGGGGGGCATCGCAGGTAGCCGGCGGAGATCGAATCCGCCGCACCCGCTCACTGGCCCTCCCCGGACACAGTGAGCGCGCGGGTGCTCACTGGGCGCGATCTCGCAGCCGCCGTCATATGACGGCGATTCGCGCAGGAGCGCCACACTGTCGCCATCAATTGCCGACCAGCGGTCGGCAAGCAGTTAATGTCCCCTCCCCAGCGGCACATACTTACCATTGTATCTCCCTCTCACCAATCTGTTTAACTGCATGGAAAGGAAGCCCTGGGCCAATCACCAAGCAGCAGAGCTCTCACGTGATAAGCGAGGGAATGGGTCACATGCTGCTTCATAGCCATACCCATATATAGTTTTTGCTTCTGGAAGCTGAATTAAACAATATAGGTAAAAGAATGAACTGTGAGTGTTGACTACTGGGACATAGGACATTAAACTAAGCCAGAAAAAGAGTTATAAAGTAAATGATAGTGTATTTTCAGTAAGCAATTTTTTTGCATTCCTCTTCTTTTTTAATATTTTAACCACTTGCTGACCAGCCGGTGTCATTGTACTGTGGCAGGTCGGCACAATCCCGTGAATTGCCATCATTATACATCGGTGCGTAATTTTGCTGTTGTGGGCGCGCATGCGCTTCCACTGGCCAGTGCGGGAGCCAATCAGCGGGTCTTGCGGACTCAAAGTCCGCCGGCTACCAGTGGTCATTCCCTGCAGTGACAGAACGGGGATCTGCTTGTGTAAACAAGGCAGATCTCCGTTCTGACAGGGGAGATCACACAGATCCTGTCTTTATGCTATGCAGGAAACCGGATCTTTGTGTTTCCCCAGGCAGCCCATCCTCCATACAGTTAGAACACACAGTCAGGGAACACATTTAACCCTTTGATCTCCCCTAGTGTTAACCCCTTCCCTGCCAGTGCCATTAGTACAATAACAGTGCATATTTTTTAGCACTGATTACTGTAATAATGTCACTGGTTCCCAAAAAAGTGTCAAAAATGTCAGTTAGGTGTCTGATCTGCCTGCCGCAATGTTGCAGTCCTGCTAAAAATCACTGATCGCTGCCATTACTAGTAAAAAAAAAAAAAAAAAATTTATAAAAATGCCGTAAATCTATTCTCTATTTTGTAAACACTATAACTTTTGTGCAAACCAATCAATATACACTTAATGTGATTTTTTTTACCAAAATATGTAGAATACATATTGGCCTAAACTGATGAAGAAATTTTTTTTTTTTACATTTTTTTTGGATATTTTTATAGCAAAAAGTAAAAAATATTGTTTTGTTTTTTTTTCAAAATTGTAGTTTTTTTTTGTATATAGCCCAAAAAATAAAAACCGCAGAGGTGATAAAGGTGTGGGAAAAAAGGACATCAACTTTGTTTGGGTACAGCGTGGCACGACCATGAAGTTGTCAGTTAAAGCAACGCAGTGCCGTATCGCAAAAAATGGCCTGGTCAAGAAGTGGGTAAATCCTTCCGGTTCTTAAGAAGTTAATAACTACTACAGCAAGATAGAAAAGATAATACATTTACTTTGACTGAATGCTTAACAACTGTTGACATAGGATATCAGCCCCACAGGGAGTGAATGGTTCTGAATGAGCTGGCTGACTTTTGTTGTAAGAAGTGGTAAAGCGCAACTCTGCATCTCTACTTCCTCTGCAAAACAGGAAGTAGTGCCTGCATATTTAATAGGATGCCCCATGTACATATACACCAGCTATAATATTGTGACCTCTGACAGGTAAAGTGAATAACAATGATTATCTCGGTACAATGTAATCTGAAAGTGGGTGGGATATGTTAGGCAGCAAGTGAACATGTTGCCCCTGAAGTTGTTGAAAGCAGAAAAAATGGGCACTCGTAGATATTCAAGCAACTTTGACCGCGGCCAAATTGTAATGGCTAGAGGACTGGGTCAAAGCATCTCCATGCTGCAGCTCTTGTGGGATGTTCCCAGTCTGCAGTATTCTGGGCCTACCAAAAGTGGTTCAAAGAAGGAAAACCAGTAAACCGATGACAGGGTCATGGACGGTCAAGGCTTTTTGAGGCACGTGGGGAGCGATGGCTGGCCCATGTAGTTCAATCCAATAGAAGAGCTACTGTATTGTTTCCAATAGAAAGGTGTCAGAGCACACAATGCATCAAAGTTTGTTGTGTATGGGAAGGCGTTGCCACATCATCCCTTTAATCCAGGACACACATTAATTACACAGGTTCTGTGGCTGATTAAATGCAGATAAGGCACCAAGTGAGTTTAATTACCACCTTAATCAGCCACAGAACCTGTGTAATTAATGTGTGTCCTGGATTAAAGGGATGATGTGGCAACCCTAGTAGCCACAGACTGGTCAGGGTGCCCATGCTGACCCATAACCCATAATAAATTATATTATGGGACTCTTTAATGTAGGGAAATGAAGGAATTCTGGGCATGTAAGCATTAGAATTAGACCACGGAGCAGTGGAAGAATGTGTCCTCATGTGATGAATTTAAGTAAGTTCTGAGGAACACAACAAGAAGTTCAATGTGTTGATTTGCCTCCAAATTCCCCAGATCTTAATCCAATCAAGCTGTGCGGGAAAAACAATTCCACTCCATAGAGGCTCCTCTTTGCAATTTACAGGACTTAAAGAATCTGCAAATAATGGCTTGGTGCCAGATACCACAGCATATCTTCAGAGATCTAGTGGAGTCCATGCCTTGGAGGGCTCTGGTGGGTCATTGTAATACAAAACCACTGGTACTGGAATAATTGGCATTTAGCCTAGGCTCCTGCCAGGCCACACTTCCGGCGCATTTCACTTTGCCCCTCAGAGCTTAATCATGTTCCCCAAGCTCTGAGGGACAAAGTGAAACGTGTTGCGTAGATGGCCTGGGGGCAGCCCAGGCTGATTGCAAGATAAGTGGGTCTGCATTGATGTGGGGCTTCATGGGATCCATCCTTTACTCAACAGTTTTTTGGAAGCGAGACAAGCTCCTTCCCTGGCCTGCACAGTGGTGGACACATTTTCCATTACCGGTTCACAGGGTCGTAGTAATATTATGGCCGCTTGGTGTACTCTACAAAGATGTAGAGTTATTTTTTAAGGTTAATACACATTAATTAGAGCTTAATAACAACAAGCTAATCTCATTTTCATGCATGTGTATAAAAATCCTTGAAAAGCCTATGCATTCCCTTTGAGCTGTTCTTTTACAATCATAAGTACTGCTGTAATTTGTCTGCAAATCTTGCCACACAGGAGTTACAAATGTAAAACAAGGATGAGCAATGCGTTTTGCTAATAGAGAAAGTCCTGTGCTGTGTGTTTGCCTAGCCTTTGTTTTATCCATTGCTACTGACAGATCATTTACATTTCTGCAAAGCCTCCAAATAAATTTCCAAGTATGGCAGTAACTGGTATTCATATTCGGAAAGTTGAGTGTGTTTGATGAGCGTTCGTTTTGCTTACTCTGCGGCTTTTCAAATGAGGACAGTTTCTGTGCCTCTTTGTACTTGTCACTGGTTTCATTTGATCACAGTTAAACACTCAACAGTACAAGGCAAACCTCTGTAATTCCCAAGGAACTGTGCTTGCCCATATTATTTCCTTATGCATACATTTAAATATAATGCATATTACACCTTCCCTATCTCAGCACTTTGTTGTATTGTTCTTTTGCTACTTTTTATAAAAAACAAAATAGTGAAGGTCAATCATAAAACTTTTTCAGAGATTTACTTACCCAGATTTCTCATTCAGTTAAACTGATTGTAAAGCTTTATTTATTTATTTATTTTTAAAAATAAAATAGCAAACATGTCATACTTACCTGCTCTGTGCAATGGTTTTACACAGAGCAGCCCCGATCCATCTGTTCTGGGGTCCTCTGTCAGTACCCAACCCAACCCACTTCCCCCATAGAAAGGTGCTTTCTATGAGAGCACTCACTCCTGAGCAGAGGCAGCTCTAGGCTTTGTAAGGCCTTAGGCAAAACCTAGGCATGAGGCCCTACTCACACCCATAATAGGAAAAATTATTCAAGCAATAAAAAAATTAACTTTATAAATTGCATATGTAAAGAGCTTTAAAGTGCTGGTGTCAGTACTCTCTATCTCGGTGCTGGTGTCAGTGTCAAATTAGGCAGTTGCGAGGTCCCTGTGAGTGTGAGGCCTTAGGCGACCGCCTAATTTGCCTAATTAGAGAGCCGCCTCTGCTCCTGAGCCACTCTCTGCATCCATTGACACTGACAGCACAGCTCAGCCCGCCCCCATTTCCTCTTCCCAGAGTTTGATTGGTAGCAGCGGGAACCAATGGCCCCTGCTGCTATCAGTCTGCCCACAGTGAGGAGGGAGAGAGATGCTACTCTCATGCATAGCACCGGATCAAAATCGGACTCAGGTAAGTATAAGGGGGGTGAGAGGGGATCCTATGACACACAGAAGGATTTTTACCTTAAAGCGGAGTTCCACCCAAAAATGGAACTTCCGCTTTAAGCACTCCTCGCCCCCTTACATGCCACATTTGGCATGTAATTTTTTTGGGGGGGAGTGTGTCCCCAGGTTTCAGAGGGACTTCCTGTCCCTCTTCCACCTTCCACCTCGAGGCCGCCTAGGCGACTCCTCCTCCCCTCCTAGGCGGCCCCTCCCTCCTGGCAATCTTCTGGGACACGTCACATCTGGTTCATCTGGTGAGAGTTTATACTTATCAGTGGTGGAGTGGAAGTCATGGAAGGAGATTTTCAAAGGTTTTGAGATGTCCGGTGTTCCTCTTGGAAAAGTCCTACTTCAAAATGTCTTATGACATACAGATGCCCATAACAAGACAGGAGGAAAGGAGAGTGCATAGTGGGAGGAAGCGCTGACAGACTCATATAGTCTTAAAGTGTCACAGTACTAATTGAATGAGAAGATAGGCCCTAACAACCCATGGAGAGGAATCTTTTATACCCTAAGGACTCGTTTACACTTGCTGCAAAACAGGGCGTCAGACAGACGTTGTTAAAGCTCCCTTAATGCCATTCAAAGCCCATGTCACTAAATAAAATGGTTAGCGTACAGTCCTGTTTACACCTTGCATTGGCTTCGCTGCGCTTCAGCTTCACATCAACAATTATACCCCATGTAGCTTTAGCCAGGCTTCAAAGCCTCTCCAACATCTCCATAGAAGTCTATGACAAAGCTTGTTTGAAGCTCCCTTGAAGCAGCTGCAGCTTTTCAGAGGCTGTAATTCAGCTTTTGCTTTGTTTTGGAGAAATTGCAGGTGTGAGATAACACACAGGGCATCGACCAAGCTTCAACAAGGCTACAAAAGTGCATCACTGAAGCCTCATTGAAGCCTTGTTGAAGCCTCACTGAAGCCTCTTCAAAGCACCGCCGAAGCCTCAAAAACACATCATAAAAGCTTGTTGAAGCTTGGTCTATTGATTCATGGACACATATCTTTGTGAAAGTTTTAATCACTGAACTGGATTGACACACTACCCAGTAGGGGTACCACAGTAATATTTTAAGATTGATTGAAACATGAATTTAACATACTATATTTATTTGTGGTATTTGCACATTTGTTACTTTAAGTACAGTACCGAGCAGAGTTATCAGATATTTAGTTTGTTAGTATGTTTCTTTGCTTTTATGGCACAAGCAAGCAACACATTACAATTTCTATTCATTTTGCAAAGAGTGTAGGGACACATTGATTAATGTGAGCAGTGGAATCAAATTATTAGCATGCTTGAGGCTATATAGAAATGGGTGGAAAGTGGTAGCACATAGGTTTTTCCTTGCATATATCAGGTATAGATGAGGTTATTCACTTTACTTCAAATTTCGGTGTCTCTTGAACTAGGGAAGTAGTCCAGGAAAACAAGTATTTTCCTGCCGTCTTCTGAACTGTGTCCCTGAGACAAGATATTTGTCTGGGTTATGTCGATTTAGACATGAACGAGACAGCCTTGTGTATTATTGCTGCCTACACAGCTGTATAGTGGCGGACTCTGCTATACTTGCCCTGCCTGCAAAAGTCAAGAAAGAAGAGTAAACAGAAGAAAAGACTAAAAGCAAGTGACTGGAAGAGGAACACCAATAACCATTTTGATGGCATTATATGCTTTGTAAGAGGACATTGTTGATGTGCGATTGGCTGATCGGTCTAAGAGTGCTGAGTGACCTCATTTTATTTTGGGGTTCACTCCTTCTGGCGAGAGTTTATACTTATCAGGGTGGTGGAGTGGAAGTCATGGGAGGAGATTTTATTCAGTGGAACATCATTTTCAAATCACATAGTTACACTGTTTTTTGGGATGTTTGGACTGAGTTATTGGAATATATTACTATAATATTATATTATGTACATGCATTTGTATCTGTACATTAATTGTGTGGGATTTGTTTGCACATATGGAGTTTGCACAGTAATTTTAACATTGTTTGATTTAAATGGATAGTGCAGCATTTTTCTAGTTTTTAACATCAGTAATTAGCAATGCTCAATATATCATCCAAGCTGTGCTCACTAATAGGCCTACTACATACATTTATGTTATCCTATGGCTGTAAAGATTGCATACTGAGATACATTAGCTACATTTTTATTGACTGGTAACAATATAGATCAAAACTAGGAATGAAAAAAAAAACCCTTAACCCTTATTACTCAAATGCCTTTCTCCAAAATGGCATCATTTTACCAAAATATACCAAATTAAGGGAAATATTTTTTTTTAAATGTTTGCTTCATTCCTATACAGAACTACGTGGATGCCAACTTACAGTTAAGAGGAAAGAAATAAAGCCTCCTTGATGCGGGGTCATCTTCTCTGGTGAACCTCTAAGCCTCCAGTATTGCTGTTTTTGAGATTTAGCCAAACTAGAATTGGTTTGTTAATTACTCTTTGATGTCTCTAATTTAAATTTCAATATTGGTAAATGAAAAAAGCCTTTTCAATTTGTAGAGACCACAATACTCATAAAATGCAAAGTATAAAATAAATGCACAAATAAATTGCTGTTTATTTTAATCTGAAATGCTTTCACTGCAATGTGATCTGGCTAAAATTGCTCAATATCCATTATTTAGCAATTGAAGAACATTCGGTTCCCTTTGGTTGGAAATAAGAATTGTGCTGCTCCACTACAGACATGCTGACCTCACGTTCCTTGGCAAGTCTTCTAGTCTTTTTCCTTTCATCGCATTCATAATAGAGGTCTCCCAGAATATGAAAATGCATTATGACATAAATAATGTTTTTACATTCAAGTCTCTGAGTGCTGAAGATTACAAGGAATGCTATTTATAGCTGTATGCAAATGAAAAAAAGTGTATAATAGATACAGTCCCTTTCTTGCCAGTGGACATTTAATATAAAAGGAAAACACAGTCTATGGAGACATCAAGGCCAGTTATTAGTTCTGGTGTGGTATAAAGTTGTAAATATAACAAATGGAATGTGGCTGAGAATAATTTTGCTTTATTAGCAGCTGAATTCCAGGCTTTACCTAACTAGTCTTAAAAATGCTCCCTCCCCCTCTCCATACCTATACTGACTAACCTGTGTTAGAAAAAAACGGTATACTTATTATTTTCAGCCCACTCTGATTCAGTCATGTGATCTGACTTACCTGTGTCAGCCAGCAGCCGCTGCAGGGGAGAGCAGGCAGCGCTGACAATGGATGGCCCATAATAAGCCTATAGGTGATGTCACTGCTCCTAGGTATAACAAGCCATTGTCAATCACTCTCTCTGCTCCCCTGCGGCCAGCACTGGCTGACACAGGGGTATATCATGTGAATGGACAGGATTGGGCCAAAAATGGGTACATATACAAATCATACGGATGGCCCATAGTAAGCCTATAGGTAATGTCACCACTCCCAGATATAACCAGACATTGTCAATCACTCTCTTTGCTCCTCTGCAGCCAGCACTGGCTGATATGGGGGAGATCATGTGACTGGACAGGATTGGGCCAAAAATGGGTGCATATAAAGATCATACGGATGGCCCATAGTAAGCCTATAGGTGATATCACCGCTCCCAGGCATAACCAGCAGTTGTCAATCACTCTCTCCATTCCCCTGCAGACAGCACTGGCTGACACATGGAAGATAATATGACTGGACAGGATTGGGCCAAAAATGGGTACATATACAGATCATACAGATGGCCCATAGTAAGCCTATAGGTGATATCACTGCTCCCAGGCATAACTAGCCATTGATCACTTTCTCTGCTCCCCTGCAGCCAGTACTGGCTGACAAAGGGGAGATCATATGACTGGACAGGATTGGGCCAAAAATGGGTACGTATACAGATCCTTCTGACACAGGTTGGCCAGTATAGGTGTTAGGAGGGCGAAGAAGCATTTTAGAACTGAAGCTGAAGTCTGTAATTCTACTTTAAGCCCAGGTTCACACTGCTGCGGGATTAAAATCGTGTGAGTCCAGCTCAACTCGCATGATTTCATACCTGCATGTCAGTCCCAACTTCGGGGACGATTTCAGAGACATCTGTGTGGGTTCCTGCACAGATGTCTATTAAAATTGCACCCAAAGTCGCCAAAAGTAGTACATAAACTTTGCTGCGCCGCACCAATTCGGACGGTGCCATTGCCAGTAATAGCCACCAATTTGGTATACAATTTGACATGTCAAATTGCGTGCCAAATCGCATGAATGTGAAACCTAGGCTAAAGGAGTTTTCCAGGACAACTGAAAAAGTCGCTCCTGCTTTTTTTCCTCTACTTTTAGAAGAACTAAGTTGTCCATAATCAGTCCAATAATATCAAGTACTCCTGATTCAAGCATTTCTTTTACTGTTTGAGTGATTGTTTTTAGCAGATGGTATAATTTCTTGTATTGTTCCACAGCAGTCATTATTGTGAAAAAGAAAAAACGTGTTCAAAATTCTCTTTGCAGCCTTGTGTTGACCATGAAGTGATGGGAAGTAAAAAAGATAGAGTAGGCAGATGTCCATCTGTGGTCAAGCTAATACCTTGTTCATGCTTCCAAAAGTTAAAGCTCAGCTCAGTAGTGGATAATAGTATGGGCAGAATAGACAGCTTTCTAGGGGCCCAGATTCCAGGAAGACCAATGAAGATGCAAAAAAAATAATTTCAGTAGTAACTTAATAACTAGAGTTGAGCGGTCACCTGGATGTTCGGGTTCGGCCGAACTTCGCGAAAAAGTCTGGGTTTGGTACCGAACTTGACCCCGGACCCTGAACCCCATTGAAGTCAATGGGGACCCGAACTTTTCGGCACAAAAATGGCTGTAAAAAAGTCCTGGCAACTGCTAGAGGGCTGCAAAAGCAGTAGGCGATTATTTTAGAACAATAATCTGTCCCTTACAGCAACAGCAGGAACTTGACCCTATAGTAGTAGGCGATGATTTTAGAACAATAATCTGTCCCTTACAGCAACTGCAGGAACCTGACCCTATAGGAGTAGGCGATGATTTTAGAGCAATAATCTGTCCCTTACAGCAACAACAGGAACCTGACCCTATAGGAGTAAGCGATGATTTTAGAACAATAATCTGTCCCTCAAAGCAGTAGACTCTACCTAGTCCAGTATCAGATCATTCTGTAATGCAGGATGAGATGTTATTAGATCTGCAATCTGTCCCCAAAAGCAGGAGTAGTAGTAATCTCTACCTAGTCCAGAATCAGATCGTTCTGTAATGCAGGATGAGATGTTATTATATCTGCAATCTGTCCCTCACAGCGCCGGCAGCATCCTCTCCCTACACTAGCTTGAGAGCATGTGACATGCAGCACTACGTGACTCCAGCTTATACAGAGGCTGGGTCACATGATGCACTGGCCAATCACAGCCATGCCATTAGTAGGCATGGCTGTGATGGCTTCTAAGGGCAAACCAGTGAAACGCTTGTTGATTGGCTGCCCTGCAGCTATTCAACAGGCGGGATCAAATACTCGAACCCAAACTTTTTTTCAAATGTCCGGGTTCGGGTCCGGGTCATGGACACCCCAAAGTTCGGTACGGACCCGAACTTTACAGTTCGGGTTCGCTCAAATCTATTAATAACTGAACGTTTCAGATTTTCAGGTCTTTTAGACATTTTGCAGGAACAGCTTAGCAGTGGCAGCCTTCTAATTTAAAATTGAAGCACTGTGTTCCAAATCCTGAGCCCAAAGTATTATTAGTCACTTCTGCTAGGTGACCTAAGTCTGATAGGTATAACTTGTGCAGGTAAAGTATGAAATGTCAAAGTCCAGGGAAACTCGGGTGGTCTGGGATGGAGAACTGAGCAAAGGTTTAATTAGAATGGGAAAGTGCTTGAACCAAATGAATTTGATTTGATGAGCACACATTTTGTATTCATAATGTTTATAGAGTTTACCCTAGGGGCCACTTGTCTAGCTTAATTAAGACTTCAAAAGTATTAACCTTGAGATGTTAAATGCTTTATATTATAGCATTAAGCTCTCAGAAGAATCAAATAATACCACGAGATCTGAACACCCATATGAATGGCCTGGGGCATGTGTACGTCTCATGAATGATCCCTAAACAAGGACACAAATAGCAGAAAGGAGTCTTTATAATTTTAATGGAAAATTTGATGTATGAATTCTTCAGGGAGAAGTGTATTGCTTGTCCTGCAGTATATGTTAGCAAGCCACTCTTCACAGTTCTTTTTTTTTCATTTTGAAGGTAACTCCTTACAAGTTCTGAAAATGAGGATCAGTGAAATGTGGGAAGGTGGGTATACAGTGTGGATACTGTTGCAGGTGCAGATTGTGTTTTTTCCCCCATTTAGGTACTTATGGAGTACAGGTACTTAAGACTTGATCTCTGTGCAGAATTACCCTTTAACCCCTTAACTGAGGGTACAACAAATGCTAATTCCTGAACACAATTTTGCAACTTTGACATGTGTTAGTAGAACTGTACATGCAGAATGATTTCAACTACTTTGGGTATACAGGTGGATTATACCTTGTGTTTTTCAGGACAAATTAGGCTTTCTTCTTTTTTTTTTTGGTGGTAAATGATATTGATATATCCTGGGTTTTTTTCATTATCAAAAGAAAACTGGCCCAAAATAGTAAAAAAAAAAGTATTTTCTTTAAATGTAACTGTATATTTCCTGCTATTACCCTAATTTCCACCAAAGAACAGCCCAAAATAAATTCTTCTATTCCTGAGGAGCACAGTGATACCACATATGTTAGTTGTTGTTTGTACCCATAGTAAAGCCCAGAAACAATGATGCACATTTTCCATTTTTTTTTTTATCCTACCTAAAACACACCAACGCTAACTTAAAAAAAAAATCCTATTCAAAATATACCTACTCTGACCTTTGACCCTGATCTTAACCCTAACACTGACCCTGGCACTGACCTATATCAAACTTTGATCTAGCTATTTTTTGCTTTATTTTAATTTTTTTATTATTTCTATTTTTTTACACACTTTTACAGTATCTCATAAAAGTGAGTACACCCTCACATTTTTTAAAATATTTTATTCTATCTTTTCATGTGACAACACTGAAGAAATGACACTTTGCTACAATGTAAAGTAGTGAGTGTACAGCTTGTATAACAGTGTAAATTTGCTGTCCCCTCAAAATAACTCAAGAGGAGTCAAGAGTGGAAGATGACTCCAGTGGCAACCTGTAAAGCTCTGGTGAACTCCATGCCCAAGGGGGTTAAGGCAGTGCTGGAAAATAATGGTGGCCACACAAAATATTGACACTTTAGGCCCAATTTGGACATTTTCACTTAGGGGTGTACTCACTTTTGTTGCCAGCAGTTTAGACATTAATGGCTGTGTGTTGAGTTATTTTGAGGGGACAGAAAATTTACACTGTTATACAAGCTGTACACTCACTACTTTACATTGTTGCAAAGTGTCATTTCTTCAGTGTTGTCACATGAAAAGATATAATAAAATATTTCAAATATGTAGTGTATCACCGCGCTAAATCCATACCTCCTTAATGGAAACTATAAGTGTTTATAAAGTGTGCTGCTGCTTGAAATATATCAACCAATAATCATAACGGAAAAAACTCAAAATGTTTCCAGCAGCGCTATCACCACCACATCACTGAAAATACATATACTATAATGTGCATGTGTATTAAAAAAAACATTCAATAAATACGTTTCAAAAACAAGTAAAGTGCATGTAAAGTACAAGTGCTCCGTTTCTCAAAGCAATAAATAAATAAATGAATCAAATGTCCACATTTGTGATATCTCCAGCCTGGAATTTCCTCCACCAGTGCCACCACGTGAAAGACATAAACACACTGAGGCTCACCAGAAATAATAAGGCAAACAGCTCATCCAATTTGAAGAACCACCAGAGTCAGCCGCTTCCTTTGTTACCACTGTATAGACTAATGGCTCGTACAGGGAGCAAATAGAAAGAAGCCTCTCATAGTGTATTACTTAAAATAATCCAATTTTATTCAAATAAAAATGCACTTACATGTAGTCTTTGAAAATAGTCATTGATGCATATTGTGCGGTATGTTACCAGTCTGTGATCTCTACACCATCCGCTGTCTCCATAGCGTCACCTCCGGTACACACTCGCTCTGCCTGGGTCGTCGTATGGCCACGCACTGACGCGTTTCGTCACTTCCGACTTGGTCACAAGGGCTGGCCATACGGCGAACCGACCCATCTTTAAGCAACGGCTCCATGGCACCACTAGATGGCATAGGATGCCGGCTGATATAATTTTCCTCACTAGTTGTTCTTACGGACAGAAAATCTGTCTATACGATTAACCTCTTAGTTACTACAACTACTTTGGTCATTATTAGATGATGCATAATGTATGTAATAGGGACGCATATACCAATCCACTTCCAGTTGGCCTTATTAAATCCACTATTGAAACCGTGTTTAAATTGACCATACATATATTGCACCTAATATCAATGCAGGCTGTATATTGTATAATATGGTACAACATTCCAAAAAATATATTGCCATACACCAAATATTTTATACTTCATAAAATCATGAAAATATATATAAAATGTATAAAAATATAGCTAAAAATATTCGTACAACTAAAGTCCACTCACGGACATATCGTGTGTTGAACCTCAAGTCTTACACGAACCTATTATACTGTGTTATAATATCGTGTGTCACCCAACAACACAACAAGATCACATTATATTGGCGCTCTATACCTATTCCTTCTTAAAATCTATTATATAATATCCTCAAAGGGGGACTGCTCCTAGAAATTCCAGGACATCAAATTCCGCATCACTATCTACATTTACTAGGGCCTCAAGAAAAAAAAAAAAGTGATAAAAAATTGTAATAAAAATTGTAATAATGTAACCGCACCCAACATCAGCCAACGTAAGGTTGCGGACTGTATTAACAAGATGTTACCTCATGAATTGCTTAAAAGGCAATTCAAATCTAATTCAAAAGATAGATCCATCGGGTTTCTTTCCTGGATGTATCTCTTACTTTCTTTGCTCCCCTCCAGTTGGGGACTAGTTTCTCAACCCCCCAAAACTGTAAACTGGAGGGGTCCCTATTGTGAACCTTTCTATAATGAAGGGAGACACTATGGAACTTGAATCCTTTTACAATATTAGTGACATGTTCCCCTATTGGGACCCTTAATGGACGTTTGGTACGACCCACATACATCAGCCCACACGGGCACATTAATACATACACAACATATGTGGTTTCACATGTGATCAACTGTTGTATACTATGTTGCACGCCAGTGCTAGAAGACTGAAAGGTGGTACGTAGTCGAATGTCATTTCCAGTCATTTGCCTTATTATTTCTGGTGAGCCTCAGTGTGTTTATGTCTTTCACGTGGTGGCACTGGTGGAGGAAATTCCAGGCTGGAGATATCACAAATATGGACATTTGATTAATTTATTTATATATTGATTTATTGCTTTGAGAAACGGAGCACTTGTTCTTTACATGCACTTCACTTGTTTTTGAAACGTATTTATTGAATGTTTTTTTATACACATGCACTTTATTGTATATGTATTTTCAGTGATGTGGTGGTGATAGCGCTGCTGGAAACATAATCAAATATGTACAAACATGTGAGGGGTGTACTCACTTTTGTGAGATACTGTATGTACATCTTCATCTCCTGCAAGGAGAGAAAGATACAATGTATTTTTCTATCCATTCAGAAGAGAAAGTACACACATGGATATGGGCAGGTTGCATATTGACTGATAGCTGTGATAGGCAATCAGAAGCTATCACAGGGATCAGGTGACTCAGAACCAGAAGTTAGTATGAGACTCGGGGTCTCCTGCTGAGAACCCTGGCTCTGTGCTGGAATCCGACTGTGCAGCATGCTCCCAACACAAACACAAGTACGCAGGTATGCAGCCTCACGGATAAAGGCCCACCGCAGTCAGGCTGCATATCTGCATACTGTCGGCGGGAAGGGGTTAAAGTGGAACTATGGGTGAATTAGCACTAACACAACAGTGTTAATGTTTTATTGTCTTTTGACCCAGTCAGTAGATCTATTTTGTTAAATTCCTTTAACAGGGTGACAACGCTGCTTATTCTGCTCTGAAATTGCACAGTACTGTTGTCACCCTGTGGACAGCATAGTCTTAGATAGACGTATAGTTTTAGGCTGGGTTCACACCTATGCTTACAGCGCATCTAATTCGCATGACACTTGAAAACACATTGTTTTCAAGGTGTCCGGTTCACATAGGTGCGGTGCATTCGCACTCTGCATTGCACAGAAAACACGTGCGTTTTCTGTGCAATGCGGTGCGAATTCCCAGCCCATTATGTTCAATGGGAACGCATCTAACACAGAGATGTGTTCCGCACTGAATGGGAATATTTCCCCCTGCTCGTGGCCCCTCCCACCCCCCGCAGCTGCTGCGCTGTGAGAAGAGACAGGAGCCGCCGAGCGGCGGCTCCGCCCCTTCTCAGCAGCAAACAGGCTGGAATTCACACCGCGATGGTGTGAATCCAGCCTTAGATGGCTTTTAAGAAAGTAAATTGAAACCTAACCCAAGCTGACTTTTTTAAGCAGTTACAGCAACAGTTTTTTTATTTTTCAGAAAAAAAGGTTTAAGCTTTGTGGACCGGCCACTGTACATAAATGGCTGGTCTGCTCCCCTATTGTATTGGGAGGATGTTCTGGTACTGTTATCCTGTTTGCACCTGCACAGTCCTGTGATTGGATACAGCGGGTCACAGCCAAAAGGTACAGAGCCACTCTCACTGATCGCTGGGACCAGTCACAGCATCAGAAAAAGTGAACAAAGGTTACCATTGGCAGCCATGACTCGGTTACTGTCTGGTGATAAGAAAGCCCTCTTATATCAATTGGTGTATGAGAAGAAAGGAAGCTGTTGACCACCAGCCAGCATCAATGCAATCCAGAAACAGTGCCAACAGTATTAACCACTTGCCTACTGGGCACTTAAACCCCCCTCCTGCCCAGACCAATTTTCGGCTTTCAGCGCTGTCGCGTTTTGAATGACAATTGCACGGTCGTGAGACGTTGTACCCAAACAAACAAGTCCTTTTTTTACCACAAATAGAGCTTTCTTTTGGTGGTATTTGATCACCTCTGCGGTTTTTATTTTTTGCACTATAAACAAAAAAAGGTTTTGAAAAAAAAAAAATTTTTTTTACTTTTTGCTATAATATATATCCAAAAATGAAAAATAAAAAAAACTAATTTATTCATCAGTTTACGCCAACATATATTCTTCTACATATTTTTGGTAAAAAAAATCGCAATCGGCGTATATTGATTGGGTTGCGCAAACGTTATAGCGACTTCAAACTATGGACATTGGTTTATGGCGTTTTTATTATTTATTTTTTTACTGGTAATGGCGGCGATCTGCGATTTTTATCGGTACTGCGATATTGGGGTGGACATGTCTGACGTTTTTGACACTTTTTGGGGACCAATGACATTTATACAGCGATCAGATCTAAAAATAGACACTGATTACTGTATAATGTCATTCACAGGGAAGGGTTAACACTAAGGGGGCAGTGAAGGGGTTAAATGTGTTCCCTGTATGTGTTCTAACTGTGGGGGGGGGGCAGGTCTAACAAGGGCATAACAGATCTAACTGATCCCAATCACAGGGATCAGTAGATCTGTTATGCCCCCCCTCACAGAATGGGAAACCATCGTGTTTACATCGGTGGTTTCCCAATCTGGCTCTCTGTGACCAGCTCGCGGACATCGAGTCCGCCCGACCCGCGGGCACCCTCACACGGCGTGCGGCGGCAAGAGCGTGCCTGGCACGAGCCAAAGGGGAGGACGTCTATTGACGGCCTCCCGGCATTTTAGATCCGCCCTGTAGCCGTCAATCGGCTATGGCGTGGATACGAAGAGGTTAAAATCCAATGCACTACTGCCATTCACCCCTCTCCCTTATATGGGTGTCCCGTCCTGTCTCTGATCTGCAGAGTCTGTACAATAACCCCTTCATCTTCTCTCCCCCCCCTTGTATGTGAACTGAAAATGAACCTTTTTACCTCCTGGTCCTTTTGACATGTACAGTTAATGTATCCGGTGCACCATTACCAAGCTGCATGTTTTAACCTACTCAAAACTGGCATGCTTCTTCATTTCCAAAAAAATGGTGACAAAAAAATCTGATCACCTTCTTTCCAAGATGGGCCATTTGGGAGGAGTGGGAATGGAAATCATACTATCCTGGCATTGTGCTTTATTTTAAAATAGAAAGTGAGGGAAACATATTTTTTTCAATTGTTTTGTCTTTTTTCCTTCATAAAATACATTTTAAAAAAATAACAGTGGTTGATAAATACCACTAAAAGAAAGCTCTATTCATCCCAAAAAAATGACATAAAATGAATTTGGGTACAGTGTTATATGACCGAGTAAATGTCAGTTAAAGGGTAACCCCACTTTCATGGGGAAAAAAAATAGCAAATAAAGAAAAAATAATATAGAGCGTATAATTGTGACACAAGTCATATTGTAATAGAATGCTATTAAAAATGACCTTTCCTTTTCAATCTGCAGCCGCTGTAATGTTCTGAAAATGCAGTGAAATATGGCTACCTGGAGTTGTTCTGTACACAGAATGTGTACTGACTAGAGTTGAGCGAACCCGGACTGTAAAGTTCGGGTCCGTACCGAACTTTGGGGTGTCTGGGACCTGGACCCGGACCCGGACTTTTCAAAAATTTTAATGCAAAATCTTAAAAATGCTGTAAAAAAGCCCAGGAAGGTCCTAGAGGTCTGCAAAAGGAACGAAAATGTGGGTAAGGGTGGGACAAGTGCCCTACAAAGAAATGGGGACAGGGATCCTGGAAGGACCCGAAAAAATGTCGTAAAAATTCTAAAACGTAATTTTAAAAACTTTTCAGGCCCAGGCCCAGGTCCAGGGTCTGTGGGGTTTCAAGCCATGCCTGGGCTTGAAATGTCAGGCCCAAGCGAGTTGAGATCAGTCATGTGTAAGACACATGTCTTGTTGAGGTCCATCGGTATAAAGTGACGTAAAAGTCTTGTAATGTCGCCGACGTCTAACTTTTCCTTTCCAGTAAAAATTATCGTAAGATAATGTTATACTGAACACAGTGTTAATATGCGAGATATAATAAAAAAGAAATAAACGATAAAAAAAAGGGGTACT
>BLSH010417935.1:892309-902482 GCA_018402905.1 Glandirana rugosa | reverse complement strand
GGTTTGATTTAAAGTGACACACACACTTGAAATAATTGTGCAGAAGAGATGTGCAATGATTGACAGTTTCATTTAAAGTGATACACACATTTTAAAAAGAAGTGTGAATAAAAGATGTGCAATGATTGACAGTTTGATTTAAAGTGACACACAGACTTGAAATAATTGTGCAGAAGAGATGTGCACTGATTTCCGGTTTCATTTAAAGTGATACACACATTTTGCAGAACAGTGATATGGGTACTCCCGGCTTATTTATACTTTTTTGACACAGTTTGAAGATGATTTTAGAACAGTTCTATGGCCTCTAATGTTAATTAATACTTTTCAGACCCATTTTGAAGATGATCTCCATTTTTGCATTTTTTATGTTTTTATTTTTTTTTAAATATTTAAAGTTATTTCCCTGTCCCCATTTATTTGTAGGTCACTTGTCCCACCCTTACCAACATTTCCTTCCTTTTGCAGACCTCTAGGACCTTCCAGGACTATTTTACAGCATTGTTTGTGCCTAAAAGTCCAGGTCTCCATTGATTTCAATGGGGTTCGGGGTCCGGGACAAAGTTCGGGTTCTGTCCGGACCCGAACCCGGACTTTGTACCGAAAGTTCAGCTGAACCAGCAGAACCCGGACTTCTAGAAGTTCGCTCAACTCTAGTACTGACCACTCCCTAGAAACATCATTTCCTGCTTGTGTGATTGGCTCACCAATTTTCTCAGAAGTCTGCCTAAGATACAAGTCAGATTTCAGGTAACCTCTGCAACAAAAATGTCATTTTTGGAGAGATATCTTCAATAGGAACACATCTAAAAGGATGTAGGCTTAACAGCTTTCATCATTAGTGCCCAGCAGGTGCACACCTGACAGTTAATTATGAAACCACTCCCATTAGACCCACTCTTTACAGAGGCACAGAGAAACACACAGGGATTTCTTCGGAATAACAAAAGGTAGGAATCTGCAACAAAGGTTGTTATAATCCTTGCAATGCACATAGATCACCCAGAGGGGAATGTTTTTTCCTCAACAAAAGGGGAGTTACACTTTAAAGTATCATAGGAATGGAGGAAGTTAAACCATACAAATAAAAGATAACCATTGTAGGCACTCCCACAGGGTATTGTGATTACCCGATAACTGCTACTTTTGCTGGACAATCTGGCCTGGTAAAGGCAGTAGAAAAATAATAGATCTGCATGGTGGAAGTAAAAAAAACAAAACAAAACAAAAACTGCTGTGTTAAAGGCTGAGTTTGCTTTTGGACCATGTTACATGTTAAACCCATATTTATAGTGTAACATAACATGGTGCCAAGCTGACCCTGCCACCCCCTAATTGCCCCTTCCTCTGACAGCATGCATGGCGTTTTTGCTGACATAGCTATGCCATTCATTCACAGATATTTGTCATAGACAGACTTGTAGTGCTGAATGGAAAACAAGTGTGGTGATCACCAAACATGTAATCCATTGACATTCCCTCCTGTTCTCTAAATTAAATGTCCACTGTTGCAATGCTTTGCAGGCTCATTTGAAAAAAAAATTAACAAAATAAATAAATGCATTTTTTCTGAGTGCCCATTCACACAGGGGCGACTTGCGCTCCGACTTGAGTTGCCTCAAGTCGCCCCAAGTCACTTGACATTTGAAATCGCATTGAAATGAATGGGAGCCATCTTAATATACACTACTGAAGTCACTCCGACTTGAGCTGCCTCAAGTCGCTTGACATTTGAAATCGCATTGAAATGAATGGGAGCCCTCTTAATGTATACTACTGAAGTCGGAGCGACTTCAGAAAAGATTCCTGTACTACTTCTAGGCGACTTCTATGTGACTTGTGCCCATAGGATTTAATAGAAGTCAGATCCCCATCTACATGGAAGCGACTTTACAGTATGAAGAATAGAATTTATTTTTAGGCAACCCCCTCCCTCCCTTCTCTGATTGGTCAAGGCAAAGTCGCCTGTCAAAAGTCATGTTGTAAAGTCGCCTTGAGCCCCTGAAGTCGCGCTGAAATTGCCTAGCAAATTCGCGCCAAAGTCAGGTCGCCCCTGTGTGAATGCAGTCTGAAAATCTATGTTTTTTTTGTTTTTTTTTCTGCAAAAGGTGGGTTTCGTTTTTAATGCTATTGGCAGACAGCATCATATACAGAATGTAATTGTTTAACTTTTTCCATAGTTTCAGAATGCCACAAGATACCATATATAGTTACCCATCGAAGCCTTTAAAAAATAATTTTCTCTCAGGCTAGAGTAGTCAGAACAATGAGATGCAAACTCTAATTACTATGGGTTTGCTTACATATAACTCGCCATTTTATTGTATGATTTTTTTTAGATTTGTTTCACCTCATTTTTGTGTAATATGTCACCTCTGTCCTTCAGATAGTGAATGATGCCTATGAAGAATAAAAGAACGTATTGTCACATTAATACCGCACACAGCTTGAATTCCTCTCCTTCTTTATGTGCCAATTCAGGTCGCAATAGGTGACTGAGGAACAATAAATGAAGTGAAGATATTTTCATAAAAGGCATAAGAAATACAATGCTGAGATCTTTACCTTTATACTACCTGCAGTGTGACATGTAACCTTCATAAAGGGGCATCAGTCGGAGGTCCTGCCACCAAGAAAGATAAAGCAGTAAGGCTGTTATCAGTCACAAAGCCCATGATGTGACAGGCTGAATAAAACATCTGTCAATGTATATGTCTCCAATTATGACCCGACCTATTTAGGTCAGCTAGATATTCTAGGCAGGCAACATTTGATACATGACCTGCTACAGTATATGTGAAATCTAACTCATTTTAAAAAATGCAGACTCTAAACTGAAAACCCCTATCCTAACCAAAAGACTATCCTATACTTATAATGAGCATCATAAAAGGGTCTTATAACCTGCTGGACTGATTTATACTATGGGACCTATTTATAAAGGACCAATAGCAAAAGTCACTCCTTTCACATGCTTATATACAGCTAGTTTACCGATTCCATTTTTTTTTTCGAAGGAGCAATGCATATGCTCGCTGCCCCATTTTTTGTCTAGGGGTGCACTCCTCTGATCCAGATTCAGCTGATAGTAGATTAAAGCCTGCTGTTGGCGGAGGACACAGAGCTGGTCCAAGCTCTGCGGGGATCCTGCCTGACAATAATGTCGGGATCCGCCCAGATTTCTGACCAGCAGGTGGCTCAGTCTCTTAGTGTGCTGCTGAGAGCTTGAGCCAGCTGCTCCCACCCACTTCCCAATCTGGCTCTCCAGTGAGCACTGGAGGGGCAGAGCAGAGGCTGTCTGTCACCAGCTATCTGTTCACTGAAGACTGAGAACGGAGCGATCAGTGGTCTTTAATTGCTCAGTTCTGCATGTTCGAATCAATGCTGAAGCCATCTAGGGGAGTATGTAGGTTTGTTTGTTTTTTTTTTATCCCCCCACGTCTCTTTTAGGGCTGAACTACAGGTATGGTTTTTATTGCATAGTTACATTGGTCCAGCACATATTCCTTACCTGAAAGCTGTGACAGTGGAGAATAACTGTAGTAGTTGGTACTACTACAGTGATCACTGTTGCCTTCTGGGTCCACTCACTTAGCACTGCTGTCATTCACAGAATGCCTTGTATTTTTTACAATTAAAACAAGGTGTTCCCTGATTGGAAGAGGCGGAGAGGCAGAGCCATGACTTCACAATATTCACCTTGTCCAATCAGAGAACACCTTGTATTCACTAAAAAAAAATACAAGGCATTTTGTGAATGGTATCTGTGCTGAGTGAGCGACCCCTGTGCTTGTTATGTAAAAGGGTAGCGACCTGGCACAGAACCTGGATGACTGTGGTGATCACTGTAGTAGTAGTCTCCAGTAGAGTGATTCTCCATGTCCACAGTTATCCCACACAATCAATGTAACTATGCAAAGTGGACCTATGTAACTATGCAATAAAATAACTATACCTATAAGGACTCAGAAACACCACCCTTTCTCAGACAGGTAAATGAGGGGGCTGCAGTAAGCCTCCAAGGTTTGGGAGTCTGGTATGGCACTGCACATGCAAAGTGGCTGAAGTAGTGAATATTCAATGGATGGGGGTCTGGTGTCACACCGACAGCAGCACTATCCAGAACCAGCAGAGAGGGAGACATACGATCCACTTAGGACAAAATAGAGGCATGCTGACTCTGCAGGAGAGAAAAGTCCACGGGGCAGAGCTAAGCAACTTAGTTAGTGTCCACCTCCAAGGGCAGGGAAATATCCCTAGTGGTCTCCTGTGCTCCCCAATGAGGAAATAAAATTGAAATATCCATTTTGTGGACTAATGCTTTAAAGCTGAACACCAGGAATTCAGCCACTTTGTAAAATGTGCAGACATACTATGGGTTACTCTACGTCCAACAAGGTGCATGTCAGCTCGTGGACTTGTCTCTTTAATTTATATCTGACAGTTTTATGGAACTCTGGGAGGATAGCTATTGATACGTTTCCAGAGCTCCGACGCTGGACCCTCTGGTCCCAGCTCCTTCAGCTGCAGAGTCGCATGCAGCTGCTGTACCCTCCCCTCCTCCTGCCCGATCATACAGTGCTTTGTAATATGTGATCTAATTCAAAAAACACAATGCTTCTGTAAATGGGCAGCAGAGGGAACAGGCGGACACAGTTGCTGTGTGTAAGAAGGCAGTGTCTCTCCTATTTGAACCCTCTTAGAACGCTGGAGTGTATCATCTGTGAGCTCAATAAAACTGTCAGATGTAAATTAAAGAGATAAGTCCACAAGGTGGCATGCACCTCATTGAACCGAACTTATAGTATGCCAGAACATCTTACAAAGTAGCTGAATTCCTGGAATTCAGCATTAATGTCTGTGTACAAATAGTGTTTGACCAGACACTGAATATGACCTTAATCAGAAAAGTATGCAATGAAAAAGGGGATTTTTAGTTCAGACATATTGCAATACATGCTTAAGCTGGCCAAATGTGACAAAGTAGTCCCTCTTATGGCCAGTCCTACACTGCTTTGCCACTGCAACTGCTACGGTGGATACAATGCCAACATGGGGCATCAAGACACAAGCCGGGGGAAAGATACTAGGTTCAGGTCTGGTCACTGACCTGCATTACAACAGAGAAAATATATACCTGTGCTCAAATCCCAATAGTTTGTACATGTATTTAAACTATCAGATGACATAGTTGGCCAGTTTAAGCATGTCTTGCAATAAGTGTGAACTAAAAATTCCTGTTTTTCATTGCATAGTTTTCTGGAAAGGGTTGCAGAGGGTCCATCCAAAATTTTTAATGTTAATATATGGTCACACCCCTTTAGCACCTGATAGTTTAAATACATGTACAAACTATTGGGATTACAGCACAGATATATATTTTTTCTGTTGTAGCACAGGTCAGTGACCAGACCTGAACCTAGTAGCTCTCCCCCACATAGTGTCTGGATGCCCCATGTTGGCATGGTGTTCACCGTAGCATTTGCAGTGGCAAAAAAGTGAAGGACTAGCCACAGAATACTCATGCCTCGTGCAATGTAACAAAGGTATACCGTAAACTATGCCCAGTTTTCTATTTGTGCAGCATTGTTTTCTTACATTGTAAAGTTCTTGCACAGCGTGGCCATCTCCAGTGTAAGCATCCGAAGCCGCAGTGTCCTTTTTTCTGGATTCCGTGCATGTTGGCTACCCAGCATGCATCTGCCAATCTTGCGCCTGTGCAGTGCAGCGCAATCTTGGTCAGCTTGACATGGCACGGGTCCAGTAACATTCAACACTGGCTTCTATGGGAAATCTTGGTCAGCTTGACATGGCACTGGAGCAGTGCCATGTCAAGCTGACCAAGACTTCCCATAGTCGCCAATGTTAAATGTTACTGGAGCCATGTCATGTCAAGCTGATCAAGATTTTCCATAGACGCCATTGTTAAATGTCATGGTAGCAGTGGCATGTCAAGCTGACCAAGATCTCCCAGGAGCCAATGCAAATCCAGAAATGACATATGCCAGAGCCCCTAAAGGAGGAAGGGAAATTAGATATAGGCATAAATCAGGTAAGTGAACAGAAAAAAAATAAATAAATTGCCAATTCATTTTAAGGATGCACATTAGTGCTGCATGGTGGTGAGGAGTGAAAAATGTGGGTGGAACTCCCCTTTAAGAAAAACATATACAGTACTAGTCATTGGACAATGTAGTGTTCACTGAGATAAATATTATAAAGCTTCAGGAAAAAGCCTTAATAATACCATATATTGAATACGCCATAAAAGAGGGTCTATAATACTGAATAACGTTGCCTCCTTCTACCTATGTTAGCAATTTGATTTATACATTGCCCTTTAGCACACAGGTAAGCGAACAGAAGAAATGTATTAAAAGTTTCTCTTTACAGTCTACAATGCAAATCAATCCAATATAAAAGACTTTCCATAAAAGACATTCAGCCAATGTTCTTGTATATTTATCTCTTGAGTGTTTAGTGTACAGTAACGATTTATGCAAAGTAATTTGAAGTTTGGAATGTTTATTCCGTTTCTACTGAAGATTATTTAAAACTGTGATTTAAAAATGTCTGGGTGCTGTATTTCAGATGAACTCTATATTTCTCTTGGTTTATTTTGTTCTTGAGCAATAGGCTCTCTCATTGTGTGAGAAGCTGTAAATACGTAGAAAACTGCTACTGGAACTTCTGTTGCTGCAGGGAAGGGGCACAGCAGAAATATAATGAAACATTTGTATAAATACTTATGTGCTGCTAGAGAAAAAAATGCTGTGTGCTAATCAATATAAATAATGTACTGTTGCAATCACCAATCAAGTGCACTCTATCACTTTAAATTGAAAACAGATTAATTAAACAGTGGTGCCCTGTTCTCATGCTCTAGTGCAGGGATATGCAATTAGCGGACCTCCAGCTGTTGCAGAACTACAAATCCCATGGGGCATAGCAAGACTGACAGCCGCAAGCATTACACCACGAGGCAGAGGCATGATGGGACTTGTAGTTTTGCAACAGCTGGAGGTCCGCTAATTGCTTATCCCTGCTCTAGTGTTTCAGAAATAATAATATATAAAGTGCCTTCATAAATAAAGCCTTCAAAGATCACATAACAGCTACAAACATCGGAAACAGTAGATATGTTAAATGATCGACCACTTAGTACAAAAAATATTATATAAAATAATAATAATGCAAAAAAAATATAGATTAAAAAGTGCAGTAATGAATTTTCCATAAATCCAATGTTATAAGTGCTTCAATCAAAAACAGTCCACACTTCCAAATGCTTGCATAAGTGACTATTCCAACTTTGAAAAAGGTTCCTGTACTACTTTGGTCCGACATCAGCCAATTGAATATCATTGAATTAGGATCAAAGTCGATCATCGTTCTAACCATCCGACTTGTGACATCCGACTTGGTGATAACAGCAGCAGTAAAAGGAGTTTATCTCACACTGGGATTGTTTTGATTGGACAAGTCACTATCTCAAAGTCGGAGGAAAATCTTATCTTGTTCATTCAAGTCGGATGGAAGTAGGACCAAAGTAGGACCGATGTTGCAGGGCAAAGTAGGATCAAAAGTCTGACCGTTTTGGTGTCGGATAGTGTGAACCCAGCCTAAAGGTCAATAATCGCAGTTTTGGTATTCAATAGGGTTGGTTCACTATACAACCCTTCAGGTCCTCCTCTGCTTATGGTTCCCATATTTAACCACTTCAGCCCCGGAAGGATTTCCCAGTTTAGGACCAGAGCACTTTTTGCGATTCGGCACTGCGTCGATTTAACTGACAATTGTGCGGTCGTGCGACGTTGTACCCAAACAAAATTTGCATCCTTTTTTCCCCACAAATAGAGCTTTCTTTTGGTGGTATTTGATCACCTCTGCGTTATTTCTGATCACCGCTATAAACAAAAAAAAAAAAAGACAATTTTGCAAAAAAAAAAAAAAATATATATTTCTTACTTTTTGCTAAAATACAAATTAAAAAAAAATATTAAAAAAATTGTTTTTCATCGGTTTTGGCCGATTTATATTCTTCCTTATATTTTTGGTAAAAATAGCAATTGGCGTTTATTGTTTTTTTATAAAGGTTGCAGCGTTTACAAATGATGAGAATTCATTAATGGGGTTTTTATTTTTTTTTATATTTTACTAGTAATGGCGGGGATCTGCGATTTTTAGCAGCACTGCGATATTGCGGTGGCCAAGTCGGACCATTTTGACACTTTTTTGGGACCATTGGCTTTTATACAGCGATCAATGTTATGAAAATGCACTGATTGCTGTGTTAATGTCATTGGCAGTGAAGGGGTTAACCTGGAGGGGGCGCTCTAAGGGTTAACTGTGTTCCCTCAGTGTGTTCTAACTGTATGGGGGCTGGGCTGCCAGGGGGAGGGGAGTGATCATGGCTTCCATATACAGGGATCCTGTGATCACAGCCCTTCCCCCTCTGTCAGAATGGAGATCCGTGTTTACATACACTGACCTCCATTCTTTCACTGCGGGGGAGCCATCGCGGGTAGCCGGCGGAGATTGGGTCCACCCTACCCGCTCCCTGCCCCCCCCCCCCCGGAACACAGTGAGCGCGCCTCCGGCTCACTATACTCGTTCTCGCGGCTGCCGTCACCTGGTTTGCGCTAACTAACCACTTTGACGGTGGGCGGTCGGCAAGTGGTTAAGGGAAATGGCTCCTTTCTAAAGTGTTGCTGAAAGTAAAATTAGAATAGTATTTGCAAGTGTGGACTGTTTTTGATTGAATCACTTATCACGGTGGATTTATGTTTTATATTTCAAATTCTTTTTATTGATTTTACCAAAGGAAGACATATATAACATGTCATTGGCAGTGAAGGGGTTAACCTGCAGGGGGAGGTCTAGGGTAGCCCAGCCCCCATACAGTTAGAACACACTGAGGGAACACAGTTAACCCTTAGAGCGCCCCCTGCAGGTTAACCCCTTCACTGCCAATGACATTTATACAGAAATCAGTGGACATTTAAATTTCTGATCGCTGTATAAATGTCATTGGTCCCAAAAAAGTGTCAAAAATGTCCGACATGTCCGCTGCAATATCGCAGTACCACTAAAAATCGCAAATCGCCGCCATTACTAGTAAAAAAAAACCAAAAAAAAAAACCCCAGAAATGAATTCTCATCATCCATAAACGCGGCCACTTTTACGCAAACCAAGCAAAAAGTAAGAAATATAGTTTTTTTTTTTTTGCACAATTGTCGCTCTTTCTTTGTTTATAGCGGCGATCAGAAATGACGCAGCAGTGATCAAATACCACTAAAAGAAAGCTCTATTTGTGGGGAAAAAAAAACGCAAATTTCGTTTGGGTACAACGTTGCACAACCGCGCAATTGTCAGTTAAAGCGACGCAGTGCCGAATCGTAAAAAGTGCTCTGGTCCTAACATGGGAAATTCTTCCGGGGCTGAAGTGGTTAAACGGAATGGATTAAAAGATGAAAAAGTTACATGCAAGTAATTACAGCTGCTGAACGTGCTTAAAAAACTGAGAGTTTAATATCACTTTAACCTGTGCACTACTTTCAGAACTGAAGCTTACAAATGGCATAGCTGTGAACATTGTGTTTTTTTGCATTTGCTTTGTGAACTTGCTCTTTAAGATTTTGAGATTCCTTCACATTCTTACTTGGTGACAATGGTCACGAGCGCAAATAGAAGAGTGTATCTCTGTTGCAATGGGGCCACAGACACCCCCCCCCCCAAAAAAAAAAACCCCCCCCCCCACAGACACCGGGGTAACGTTGTCTCTATGTGAGAAGATAAACGCGAGCACTGGTAACAGTGGTTCATTCTTACACTTCCTTAGAGTTTTAGAATTTCTCGTTCAAGTGTTTCGTTTACGTTTTTTTGTGTTACAAGTGTCGATACGGTAAACATTCGAAGTCAAGACTTTCATCACGTGTCCAATTTCACTATAATTTGAGAGTCAAAAAATTCGTGCAAGTCGTCGACATTAATGAACGTACATTGAAAAAGTAGAAAATTAGGTAAGGCAAATTGGTGAAGTCGGGGCCTTCTTAAAGGGTACAATCCTGGTCTCGTGAAAAATGCTAAGCCGTGACGCAGCGAAATTGACTGTTAACGCGCCAACACGTTGCAACATGGGTTTGCTTTAAACGCAAAAAAAAAGGGGTGTT
>BLSH010417935.1:822081-857888 GCA_018402905.1 Glandirana rugosa | reverse complement strand
TGAATTCTCACCATCCGTAAACGCGGCCACTTTTGCGCAAACCAATCAATAAACGCCGATTGCAATTTTTTTTATCGCAAATATGAGGAATTATATAATTCAGCCAAAAACGGTGAAAAAAAATGTTTTTTTATATTTTTTTTTTGGATTTGAATTTTAGCAAAAAGTAAGAAATTTGGGTTTTTTTGCAAAATGGTCGCTCTTCTTTTGTTTATAGCGGCGATAAGAAATGACGCAGAGGCGATCAAATACCACCAAAAGAAAGCTCTATTTGTGGGGAAAAAAGGACGCAAATTTTGTTTGGGTACAACGTCGCACGACCGCGCAATTGTCAGTCAAAGCGACGCAGCGCCGAATCGCAAAAAGTGCTCTGGTCCTAAAGCTGCAAAACCTTCCGGGGCTGAAGTGGTTAAAGCAGAGTTAAGTTATAAAAAAAATATCCCAATCATTGAACATCTCATGGAGCACTGTTCAATCCAGAAGAAGCAGCCAAGAGGCCCATGGTAACTCTGGAGGAGCTGCAGAGATCAAGAGCTCAGGTGGGAGAATCTGTCCACTGGACAACTATTAGTTATGCACTCCACGAATCTGGCCTTTATGGAAGGGTGTCAAGAAGAAAGCCATTGTTGACAGAAAGCCATAAGAAGTCCCGTTTGCAGTTTGTGAGAAGCCATGTGGGGGACACAGTAAACATGTGGAAGAAGGTGCTCTGGTCAGATGAGACCAAAATGGAACTTTTTGGCCTAAAAGCAAAACTCTATGTGTGGCGGAAAACTAACACTGTACATCACCCTGAACACACCATCCCCACCGTATAACATGGTGGTGGCAGCAGCATCATGTTGTGCGGATGCTTTTCTTCAGCAGGGACAGGGAAGCTGGTCAGAGTTGATGGCAAGATGGTTGGAGCCAAATACAGGGCAATCTTAGAAGAAAACCCATTAGAGTCTGCCAAAGACTTGAGACTGGGGCGGAGGTTCACCTTCCAGCAGGACAGCAACCCTAAACATACAACTAGAGCTACAATGGAATGGTTTAGATCAGGGATCCTCAAACTACGGCCCTCCAGCTGTTGCGGAACTACACATCCCATGAGGCATTGTAAAACTCTGACATTCACAGACATGACTAGGCATGATGGGAATTGTAGTTCCTGAACAAATGGAGGGCCATAGTTTGAGGACCCCTGGTTTCGATCAAAGCATATTCATGTGTTAGAATGGCCCAGTCAAAGTCCAGACCTAAATCCAATTGAGAATCTGTGGCAAGACTTGAAAATTGCTGTTCACAGACGCTCTCTTCCAATCTGACACAGCTTGAGCTATTTTACAAGGAAGAATGGGCAAACATTTCACTCTCTAGATGTGCAAAGCTGGTAGAGACATCCCCAAAAAGACTTGTTGCTGTAATTACAGTGAAAGGGGGTTCTACAAAGTATTGACGCAGGGGGGCTGAATACAAATGCACCCCACACTTTTTAGATATTTAGTTGTAAAACATTTTGAAAACCATTTAATATTTTCCTTCCACTTCACAGTTATGTGCCACCTTGTGTTCATCTATCACAAAAAATCTCAATAAAATACATTTACGTTTTTGGTGTAACATGACAAAATGTGGAATATGTCAAGGGGTATGATACTTTTTTAAGGCACTTATATATATGTCTGAACAGAATTAGCTCCAGGGCAATATACACTCCTATTACTATAAGTATAGGAGTACAATTTTTGTTAATGTTAACATTAGTTTACTATTAACCTTTTTGTGTAACCAATAGTTTAATGTGCTGTTCATTATTTATGGCAGGTGCTAATTATAGAAGTTTACATTTTAGTTTAGATTGCTTATGTGTCCAGTCATAAAACAGGTGCTGTACTGTGTTTTTTATTTTTATTTATTTTTTTTGTTCCTGTGATATAATACTGATTATAAACTCAAGACTGTGATTTAGACCAGCTGATGCTAATCCTTTAGATAGTTCTGTAGAAAGAAACAAATTTGAATTAACAGTGCATCTGTTTTTGCTCCTATGGATAAGCTCTAAAGGAAGCATTAATTACAATTTGTTTTGCAACACAATGACAGTCTGAGCGACATTGAGTTCTCTTCATTAGATAGGAAACACCCAAATCTTCAAGAAGATTTTGCTGATAAATTATGTTATGATGATAGATGATAGAGATGGGTTTTTCATCTAATCTTTGTTCTATGTCCTCCTCCCTGCAGTGATCATTTCACTCAATGTTGATGGTGTCATATGATTGAATAAATTGGTATTTTTTATGATGAAACATCTTCGGTATTGATATCTATTAGTGGTCAATGGAGAGGATTTTGGGTGAGATAAATTAATATTAATGGGGTTGCGCTGAATATTTAAATGCATATTTTGATTTTCGGAAGTAGGTCTAATTTTGGTAACAGCTTCTGACTCTCCCTTACTTGTAGGGACTATTCCTCTTATGGAACAAAATCCCTTTGTCTCTACCAAAAGTGTTATAATGCACAAAACCACCCATCCCACCGCTAAATTATCTAATTTGTTATTTTCAGTGTGGGTTTAACCAATCATTTTGTCTGCATTATTTCTTCAAGATGTAACTGGGGGCATAAAAGGCATGTTCCCTTTCCCTATGTGCTTTTTATGTAGGGACAACTTTTACAAAGTTGGGAGGTATGTGGTACTTGTTCATCATCTTATTAGTTGTCATCCAATGTTACATATCTCAAAAGATTTGACCCTACCAAGTTTTTTTTACCTTTCTTGCCTTTTTGCCTTAGTTAAATCAGAAAATAATAACACAAATACACAAAAAAAAAGAAAATTGTATATCAAATACTTACCGCAATTTTCCTTTCCTGACGAGCTCCATGCAATCAGGACCTAACTCATAAATTTGACCCCCACGTCCTGAATGCCGTTACGTAAATAGAACTTTTTCCAAAGGGTGGGAGTCTGCGCTTACATGAAAAAGAAAAATTGTGGTAAGTATTTGATATAATTTTCCGTTTCCTGACAGTTTCATGCCAGCCACCTCCAGGAAATAACTAGATACAAGGGTGGGATGCTGATAAATTAGTTTAATTATGGCCACCGTCTAGAGAAATAATAGTTTTGCCAAATTCAGCTGTGGTTAACATTGCTGGGTCAATGCGGTAGTGAGAGACAAACGTGTGCATGGACGAACAGGTTGCTGCCTTGCATATGACTTCTGGAGATACACCACATGTGGCTGCCCGTGATGTTGAAATTCTCCTCGTGGAGTGAGCCGTTATTCTCTCTGGAGGTGCCAACCCCTTATCCTTGTATGCCATGGCGGCAATGATCCTGCTGGAGGCCTTATATCCCTTGCTTATTCTATCGGGAATTACGAACATGGAGTCCGAGATTCTGATGCTAGAGGTTGCTTCAATGTACGCTTTAAATGTTTTGTCCACATCCACTGGGCTGATTTTTGTCCGTCCTTCCGGAAATAGGTGGGTAGCACTATCTCCTGACTTGGGTGAAACTTGGTGGCTACCTTGAAAATGAAGTCTGGCATTGGCCTTAGAATGACCCTACCCACCCCAAATGATGTGTGGGGCTCTTTAGCCCCCAGAACCGCTATTTCTGAGACCCTCCTGGCCAAGGTCATTGCAACCAAGAAGGATGCTTTCATCGTCAAGTCCTGCAGCGACACTCCTTGGCCAAATCTGGGTGAGGCCAGGAAATTCAGAACTAGTGGCAGGTTCCACTTGGAAAGTGCGGGTGCTCTGGGGGCCTTAGTTTCACTACAGCCTTAAAAAACTGGATGATTAGGTCATTAGAGGCCCACTGAATTCCCGTGAATGTAGAAATGGCTGACACTTGTCCTTTCAGCATACTTGCACTTCCCATTTCTAGGCCCTTCTGCAGGAGCTCAAGGATGTGACCAGCTCTGAGTTCTTCCATCCCAAGTCCCACTGATGCTGCATAATCTTGGAACTTTTACGTGCTATTTTTGCGGGCCTTCATGAGGGTCTGTACCACTTCCGCGAAGCAGCTTAGGTTTATGAACCTCTGCCTTTCAATATCCAAGCCATTAACCTGAGTCTCTCTGGCACTAGGTGTAGAACTGGGCCCTGGCTCAGGAGATCTGGCCCCATCTGTAACATCCGAGGCGCCCTCACACTCATGCGTAAGAGTAGAGGATACCATGGGCGTTTTGGCCAATCTGGGATCACTGCCAGTACCGTGATGCCTTCCCTTCTCAGTCTGTTCAGAAAGAGCAGTACTAACGGCACAGGGGAAAAGCATAAGCTGTCTGAATATCCCACTTCGCAGTCAGAGTGTCCACAAGGGTTGCCCGTGGATGAATCAAATTTGCGCAGAATATGGGGAGCTTTGCGTTGACCGGGGATGCAAAGAGGTCCATCTCTTGGAGAAAAGACCAGGCTACCAGTTCCCTGAATACTTGTGTCAGAAGGGAGCATGATAATATAAGCTGAATTAAAAGAGGCTCTGGAAGTCAGCTGATGTGGAAAAAAAAAAAAAAAAAGAAGGGACCATTCGTTGTTGACCATGTAGTCCTGGATAGATAGTCTGCCTGGAGATTGGCATGTCTAGGCATATATACTGCTGAGAGGCGAAGCAGGTTCTCCTGGGCCCAATTCATTATGGGTTCCACCTCTTCCAGAAGGGACAGACTCTGCATGCCTCCCTGATTCTTGATATAGGCTACGGCCATTGCGTTGTCCATCTTTCGGACTGAGCCCCCACAGATTACCCGGGCAAAGGCCAGGAGAGCTTGATATGCCGCCCTCAGCTCCAGCCTGTTGGCCATAATTTCTTTCGGTGGGTGGGACCATCTGCCTTGCGCCCACTGGTCTTCGCAATGGGCGCCTCATCCTGACTTGCTGGTGTCTGAGGTGATCACTATCCAGGATGTTGGGAGGTGGGAGTAACACTGCAGCAGTCTCCTCTTTTCTTCCCACCAGGCCAGACTCTGTCTCATGGACTGTGTTAGTGATATGTTCTGATACAGATTCTGTGAATCCCACTGCCGGAGGAATACCTACTGGAATGGACGAGGGTGCCACTGGGCCCATTTCAACATGGGCGTTACTGACATCATCATGCCCAAAAGCAGGAGGCAGGTCCTGGTGGGGAGACATTTGGCCGACCTTGCGGACTTTGCCCATTGTAAGAATGGGTGGAATCTTCCCTTATGACAGGGACACCATATTTTTTAATGTGCCCAGCTCTGCGCTCAGGTAGACCAGCAGTTGGGACAAATCTAATTGGCTCTTCTCCCAGTTTATGAGCCACCCGAGCTGTTGAAGTGTTGTGATGACTCTGTCACGGTGAGACAACAAATTGTCCCTGTCTTGGTCCAGTAGCAGGATGTCGTCTAAGTAGTGATGAGGGCAAATCCCGCACCTCCTCAGTTGCGCCACTACTGCCAGCAAGACCTTGGAAAAGACCCTGGGTGAGGTCGTAAACCCGAAGGGCAGGCAGACAAATTGGTAGGGAAGAGGATCGATTGCAAACCTCAGAAACACCTGGAAACGTGGGGCGACCACCACGTGGAAATATGCGTCCTTCAAGTCCACCGAGAGGAGCCAGTCTTTGGGTTGTATCACCTTCAGCATGGTCTGTAATGATTCCATTTCAAAGTGTTCTTTCTTCACGTGCTGGTTCAGCCATCTGAGGTTGATCGCCGGCCTTCAGTCTCCTGACTTTTTCTGTACCAGAAAATAGCGTTGAATAGACTCCTGAGAAGCGCTCCCTTCGGACACTGGTTCAATTGCCCGCTGTTGTAGGAGTGTGTTCACGTACTGAAGCAGAATCTCCTTTTTCAGGAAGCATGAGGGGAGAGCAGTCTATACAAAGTTCGCCTTTGGTTTCTCAAGAAACTCCCAGAAATGCCCTGTTTTTATGGTATAGAGCCCCAGCGGTCCCAGACGTTCTCCATCCATACTTGCCAGAAACTGCGCAGCCTGGCTCCCACTGGACAAGCGTGGATGGGGGCACCGTCAAATCGATTTCTGGGGCTCCCGCCCCGCAGGGGTGACTGCCTTCTTCTGCTTCGACCCCGAGGGAGTATTCTAAGGCCTGCAAAACTCCCACACTGGCCTATAGGATCTTGCTTCTCTCCCTCTTGTTCTGGTGGGCTGGCCAAAGGCTGGATTCTTCTGGTGGAGTAACCTCCTGTCCTGGGGAATGAAGCTGGACTTTCCCCCTGTCGCCCTGGCGATTGCTGTATTGAGCTTGTCCCCAAATAGGGACACTCCCTCAAAGGGGATCCTGCACTGGCCTTGCTTGGAGGATGAGTCTGCCACCTAAGGTCTGAGCCATTAAGCGCATATTGCTGTGACTGCGCTAAGCATCACGCATGCCAGGGATTAGATTATGTCAGTGGCAGCTTCTGCCATGAACCCTGCTGTCAGCCTCTGATTGTTGAGCAAGGACATTATCTCAGTTTTCTCCCGATTGCTGGCAATGGCTGATTCTGAATTGTCTATCCAGACCTCCAGGGCTCTGGAGATTGCTGCCAGGGCTATCGAGGCCTTGCATGCCCGTTCTGCGACTGTGTAGACCATTTTCAGGACCAAGTCTACCCTCCTATCGAGGATGTCCTTAGAAGAGACCGCATCATCTAGCGGCATGTAACATGCCTTGCTAGGCACTTCAGGGCTGCGTCGACTACAGGTGGGGATTCCAGATGTTTAACATCCTCATTTTTGAAGGTGTACAACTTGGCCAGGCGGCTCCTAAAAAAAGTGTTTTTCTCTGGCTGCCTCTACTCATCTTCTATTATGCTTTTAATTTCATCCATGAATGGAAAAGTGAGCCCTCTCTCTTCCTGTTCTTGAAATAGCAGCGCTGTTTCTTCAGTGGCTCCTTGATTACATCTTCTCTTTGTAAGGCCTCCCTGACATCCTTAAGCATGGGCTGTACCAGGTTGAAATCGAACCCCTTCATAACCTGCGTCCCCTTCCTCTCCAGATGAGTCTTCGGATGCTGATCTAGATAGCGCCTGGGCCTCTTGAGCTGAGGCATAGTCACTTGCGACACAGAAGGGGCTTGCTGATGTGATGGCTGCAGCTGTTCAGCAAATGACTTTAGGGTATCTTTGAACGCTTCTTTCATAAGGGACACCATCTTCTCCTTCCCTGCTTCCTTATTCTTGGTTGCATCCTTAAGGCAGGTTTCGCAAATTGTTTTGTCAGGAACCGACTCCTTTGGACAAGCCCAGCACATCTGGGGCGCAGGTTGAGGATGGTAGGATGGGCTTCGGGTCCTCACAGGGGAGTTACGGCGCCTCTTGCCCTTTCTCTGCTCTGGCTAACTCTAGACCTAGAGCGGTACTCTTGTTCTGACCGGCTTCTCTCTGAGCGGGGAGATGAATGGTGTCTTGATAAGCTGGCGGAAAAAAATAATAATAAAAAAAGGTTTTTTTTGTTTGTTTTTTTAAATAAGTGCCAAAAATCAGAACATGACCATCCCACATTGCGGTGGTTGAGCCTCCTACCTTCTCAGCATATGCTGGTCTTTTGGGGTTGGCATTGACTCATTTGCAGCAATAGGAGATGTAGACTGTTAAGGAAGCACAGGAAGACAGGTCATCTATGGTTCACACAGCCCACAAGCTCCACAGCAGGCAGCCATGCCTACCTCACTCTCCTGCTTGCAATCAAGACAGCGTTGCACACTATCTCTGGCGAGGCAGCATCATACTGAACCTTCACCAGTTTGAATCCTGTGGCAAGTCATCTGGCCCTGCGACTTCCGATTGGTCACTAACCTCGCACATGCTCCGTCCAACCGACCTCCTGGAAATACTGTGGAATGCACCACCATCTTGCTAGGGATGGAGGGCTTGATTTAGCTGTACAGCGGGATCCCTGGGGCTCCATTGGGCCATTAAACATCCAGGAGAGGAGAGACAAAGCCACCCCTGCTGCAGACCCTTGGTCCGCTTCTCAAAGCCCCAAAAACCAGCAGCGGGAACCCCACACAGCCAATGCGTTTAGCGGGCATAACGGGGGCTATGTCTAGGAGGCCCGCACTGGACGGATGGCCAGATCATTGATCCAGCAAGGTAGGAGACTGCACCAGGTCCTGACCACATGGAAAGAAGAAAGAGGAAAGAAAAAGAATGACGTTCAGGGCATGGGGGGGTCAAATTTACGAGTTGGGTCCTGATTGCCTGGGGTTGGTCGGGGCCATACCCAGAGATGGCTGACATGGAGCTGTCAGGAAAACCCTAATTCATTTAAACATTGTCACTACACTTTGAAGAAATTACATCTCACTTCCTGTTGTGTATAAATAGGAAGTGAAGGGACATTTTGACAAAAACTTGACAGAGATTTTATCCATTTCCTATTCTATCTTAAATTAACAAAAATTTTCAGCTTTAGGCATACCTTAACTCAAGTGTGCAAGTGTTCATTCATAATGATTTGCCATTACAGTTAAAATATATTAAACTGAATTTACAGATGACTCCAACAATGGGTAAATCATTATGTACTAGATAGATATTATTCCTTTGCCACTAACATTAATTTACTAGATAGCATCTGGAATATTTTGATTCTTACAATAAAACAAACTCCTACAATTGAACTGCCTGACTGCCCTGTCACTCTTTATGAAAACATACCATAGGACAGCCACCAGAGGAAAATGGCTGTTATCCAGGATTTATTTAAACATATAAAATGTATTGAATATAAATAAATCATACACCAAGATCTGGGGAAAATGTTTCAGATTTGAAATATGAGCAGATATGTGAAATAAAATATTTCAAGCAGATAATACATTATCTTGTGTAAAGGTTATAGCTTATCTAAAGTCATTTTTTTTTTGGATAGAGTAGGGGATGATTAAAGTCAATTTCAGTTTAATAGGTTTTACCCAATAAATGATTTTTACTCCCTGTCTGTACCCACTCTTTCTCCTCTTACCCCCTCCTCTATTTTTATTCTACTTTCGCATTATTAATATGATATATTATTCTTGATTGTTAACTTATAACATTATAGCTTGTTGATGTATTTAATTTGTTTGTTCTTACTATTTTGTGTTCAATGTTTTGCAGATGCATCAAACGATTTTTAACATATTTAACCTGAAAATAAATGTATAATGGACAGTAAAATTTGAACATTTATTACCTTCAAACACTTCCTTGAAGCCTCAAGTTTGGAAGATGTGCCGTGTTCATACGTATTCACCAACAAAAATATGTTGGTGGCTGTTAGGAAATACTGACTGTGCCAGCAAAAAGATATTGAACACACTTTTAGGCGGCCTCATTCTGGAGGATCTTCTATATTAGTGGGAGTTCTATTGAATATTATGTGATGAGAACTATGAGCATTAATTAAGACTCAAAGTCATTCCTTCTATGTAGTAAACTATATGGTAACACCAATGACACAAGAAAACATGTAGGGAAATCATTTGGGCACCATCTCTTGAATTGATAATACTACATTTGGATTTACGGTGGCAAACATTTTGGGTGCTTCAAGTATTCACAATAGATTGTATTATTTCCATAATTCAGTTCAAGCATTTGTAGTTTTACACATCAGTAGATGAAACATGTCTATTTCTTATGTGTTTATGTGAGGTTATGTTGTATACAGCATGGGGCTTATTTGTAGTGTTTATAAATCTGTTTTAAATAATATAGTAAGGGCAAGTTGTAGTTTTAAAGTGCTAGTAAGCCCAAAATTAAAGTTAGCAGATAGTGTTTGTATTTAATACCATTAAATATTATCTGTGTTCCTATTATTATTATTATTTCTCATTCTTTCTAAATTACCTGGTGATCTTGCCATCATAATCAAATTCCTTCCTCATTTTGAAACTAAACCCACAGCCCTCGTTGCTAGGGGTGAAAGGGGACAGAGCTGTATCGTGATCATTCAGAAAAATAACCAAAAAAAAGGTATTTATTGCATTTCAGACAAAAGGCATGTTAACCATTTATTAAACATTGGGGTTTATTTACTAAAGTTGGAGAGGGCAAAATCAGGCTCACTTTTGCATTGAAACCAATCCAAATTAAGTCTTGGCAATAAAACCTGGAAACTGATTGGTTTCTATGCAGAAGTGAGCCTGATTTTGCACTCTCCAGCTTTAGTAAATAAACACCATTGTCATTATATATTTATGCTGCCTTATGTGTATGTGTACTTCAAGATTTAAAAAAATTAAAATTCCTATTCTAAAATTTGTATGTTGTTGACATAGTCAGAAGAGAATGTACCTACTTCTTATTATTACAGAGAGGGATCTTTCTTTATGTTATTTTGTCAGAAATTTTTTGGTTTCCTTTTGAATCTTTCTATAAAATTTTTGATTTCCTATCACTTTTTGTAACAGTGACAACAGTTATCAGAACATGTAGAGTAAATTTCAGCAGCAGGCTTGACGGCAGCAACTTGGCTTGTTGTCGCGAAACGCCGTCACCTGACGGCGGCCGCGAGAATGAGTATTGTGAGTGCTCGCATGCTCACTGTGTTCCGGGGGGGCCAGGGAGCCGGTACGGCAGACTCGATGTCCACCAGTTACCCGCGATCACCCCCCGGAGCGACAGAAAGGGGATCCGTGTATGTAAACACGGATCTCTGTTCCAACAGAGGGGGAAGGGATGTGATCGCAGGCTTCCTGTGTGATCACTCCCCTCCCCCAACCAGCCCAGCCCCCATACAGTTAGTAACACACACAGGGAACACAGTTAACCCCTTAGAGCGCTCCCTGCAGGTTAACCCCTTCCCTGCCAGTGACATCTACACAGTAATCAATGCATTTTCATAGCATTGATCGCTGTATAAATGCTAATGGTCCCAAAAAAGTGTCAAAATGGTCCGTCATGACCGCTGCAATATCGCAGTCCCGATAAAAATTGCAGATCGCTGCCATTACTAGTAAAATATTTAAAAAAATAAAAACCCCATAAATTAATTCTCATCATTCGTAAACGCCAACTGTGATTTACCAAAAATATGAGGAAGAATATAAATCGGCCAAAACCGATGAAACATTTTTTTTTATATTTTTTTTGGACATGTATTATAGCAAAAAGTAAGAAATATTGTTTTTTTTTTTTTGCAAAATTGTCGCTCTTCTTTTGTTTATAGTGGTGATCAGAAATGAGGCAGAGGTGATCAAACACCACTAAAAGAAAGCTCTATTTGTGGGGAAAAAAGAAGCAAATTGTGTTTGGGTAAAATGGTGCACGGCCGCGCAATTGTCAGTTAAAGCGACACAGTGCCGAAACGCAAAAAGTGCTCTGGTCCTAAACTGGGAAATCCTTCCGGGGCTGAAGTAGTTAACAAAATCTTAACAGAGCCTTCCTAAATTCTAAGCCTTCCTTGCTATTTCTAATGCTAAACAAAAAAAATGATCTTTAGATATTTTTTAAAGAAGCCTCAGGTAAAATCCTATCTAAATGGTATGTGACTCTCAGTCATCCTTACAAGTGTGACATAAATAGGAATACAATTATGTTTTCCCATTGTACCCAACGTAGAGATGGTTTTTAATCATCATTTACTTGTTTTATTCTTTTTTAATATTAATATCCATTTTTTCTGGAAATGGTTTGGTATTTTATTTGATTAATCAAAATGTCTAGATTTAAAATTTCAGAAAACAAGATAACTGTAAGGTTATTCAATACTGTGCAGTGCTTAATGATTCTGTAGTGATCCTAGGGCTTCCAGTTGTACAGATTTTTAAATTAATTACTCATATGCTTACAGCTGCCAGATGTCATATCACAGTTAGATAGAAGCACAGCGTTTTTGCTCTTGTACAGATTAGATGTACAATAATAAGAAAAAATACAGCAATAATATTTTTTGTATGGAAAACTGGATTACCAATATTATTTAGTTGTAAAGATTTTGGCATTTGTTTCACAAAAACTGTGTCTGTGTCAGGTACCTGGTATGAGGCAGAGATGCTAGAGGGCCCCCCTTGCGGCTAAGAGCAATGCTTCCCTGGAGATGGGTACAGGGAGTGCAGTGTCCAAAAAAGCACGGTTTGGCAGTTACAGTGATGGGATGACTGGAACACCAGATGCCACAGGAACTGATAGTCTGAATCAGCAGACTGTCATGCTTATAAAGTCCAGATGAACTTGAGAGGATGCAGACACAGGATCAAATGGTAGCCAAGCCAGGGGTCATCCACAGGAAGACAAGTTCAGATGAAGTAATTGGACAAGCCGGGTCATATACGGAAGGCAGATCAGGAGCAGAGTCGATGAAGCAGGCTGAGGGACAAACACAAGGAGCAAGCCAGGAGAGTAGTCAAGGTACAAGCCAGGGTCAATCAGGAGAATAGGTTCACAGGTCAGGAGCAAGCCGGGTCGAAGACAGGTGATCAACAGGATATACAGGAATACAGGAATGCAGGGAAACTGACAGACAATCCAACAATGCACTATTGTCAATGGCAAGTCTGTCACGGTGCGTGCGCTTGTGCCGGCGTGCATCGTTTACAGAATTCACAGTTCTCCGACCTTTTCCCTGACTGTGCCCTCCCTCAGTCTGATTAGTCCTCTCCATCTGTCCATTACTTTGGGGATTTTATGCTGAGGATAAACAGACGTCTATTGCCAGGCTCTTGTAAAGATTTTTCCAAAATCTGCAGGTGAATTGAACCCCTCTATCTGATGCAATGCTATCAGAAAGGCCATGTAACCTGCATATTTCTTTAATGAAAAGATCGGTCATTTCTTTGGCTGAGGGTGTACCAATCAGAGGCAAAAAGTGCACCATTTTGGATAAGCGTTCCACGACTACACAAATCGTGGTGTAACCTTTTGATGGGGGTAGATCTACTATAAAGCCCATCAAAACTTGCTTCCAAGGTTGCTCTGGAACAGGCAATGACCTCAGTAGGCCCCAAGCCTTGGTATTGGACCCCTTATAGCACTTGCAGATGGCACAAGATTCCGCATAGTCTTTACAGTCTTTCTTTAGAGTAGGCCACCAAAAAGGATCGTTGGACAAGTTCGGTCACCTTCTGGACCTCAAAATGACCAGCTAATGGTAAATCATGGAAAGTTTTCAGAACGTGTAACCTGACCTGTTGTGGAAAAAACATTTTTTCCAGGTGCCATAGAAGTGCGTCCATACTCCTTAGAGACGAAACCTCAGAGGCCGTGCATTGAGCGGAGGCTTGTGCAATGGATGTTTTTAAATCTTGCTGAAGTAACAGGAAGTTCTGGCTAGACAGAATTGTGTCGGGTACTGTGACTTCTGGCAAGTCTGGAAACTTGATGGATAGAGCATTGGCCTTTCTGTTCTTTGACCCTGGCCGGAACGTGACATGAAAGTCGAATCGGGAAAAAAAAAGTGCCCAACGGTCTTGTCAAGGTCTTTAGTGCTTGGCAGCTTGGAGGTATTCAAGGTTTTTATGGTCAGTATAAATCATGATGGGGTGTGCTGCTCCCTCCAACAGGTACCTCCATTCTTCCAAGGCTGTTTTAATGGCTAGGAGTTCCCGATCCCCCACATCATAATTCTTCTCTGACTGGTTCATCTTGCGTGAGGAAAAGGCAGCAGGATGCGACAGCGCTTTGGGCCCCAGGAGCTGAGACAGGATTACTCCTGTAGCCACATCTGAGGCGTCAACCTCCAATACAAAGGGCAAAGCAGGATCAGGGTGCTGGAGCACTGGAGCAGAGGTGAACAAACATTTTACTCTTTCAAAGGCAGTTTTGAGCTTCAGATGACCACTAAAACCGAGTATGCTGGTGGGTTAACTGGGTGTTTGGTGAGATTACTGAAGAAAAGTGAACTTTCTGTAGAAATTTGCGACTCCCACAAATTCCTTCTGTGGAAATGATAAGTCCCAGGAATTGTATTTACACCTTTTCAAATTCGCATTTATCAGCTTTTACGTATAATCCATGTTTCCTCAAGGATGCCAATACCTTCTTGACATATGATCTATGAAGTTCAATAGTGGCTAAAAAAAATAAGAATGTCATCAAGATACACTATAACAAAATTGTCCAGGAATTCTCGAAAGATGTCATTGACTAGATGTTGGAAGGTGGCCGGTGCGCTACAGAGTCCGAATGGCATTAAGAGGTACTCGAAGTGCCCAAAACGTGTCCTGAATGCCGTCTTCCATTTGTCACCCTCACAAATGTGAATTAGATTGTGGGCCCCTCGTAGGTCTAATTTTGTACAGATTAAAGTATTGCGGAACCTCTGAAACAGTTCTGGGATGAGAGGAAGAGGGTACCGGTTTTCGATGGTGATTTTTGTTTAATTCTCTGTAATCCACACAGGGCTTAAGAGTCTGGTCTTTCTTCTCCACAAAGAATATGCCGGCCCCCGCAGGAGAAGAAGACGGGCGGATGAATCCCTTCTCTAGATTCCCATCCAGATATTACCGCAGCATTTCCAGTTGCTTTTCTGAGAGAGGGAAGATACGGCCAAATGGGATCTCTGAACCAGGCAAAAACTTAATAGGGCAATCATAAGGCCGATAGGGTGTCAGAGCATCAGCATTCTTCTTGTCAAAGATATCTAGAAAGTCTCTAGAGCCTGAAGGCATGTTTTGATAAGTGCTAGCTAAAGGTTGTACTGCCATACTATTATTTTATATCATGATATTTACTACTAAAATTAAATTCATCAGTGAGTCAGATTTACATGCAACAGCACCTTGTCTATATGCAAAATTATATGACATACCACCATGTTACCGATCCCCCATTGTGACACCGTAGGGCATCCATGGGTGCAGTGTGTGTCAGCACAGTGGGCCCCCCACCCCTCAGGGCCTGTGTGCAGTGAACACGTTGCACCTATGGATGACATGCCACTGGGATAGGGCTGTATAGGGGTGGGATAGTGAAGTATAGAGGCAGGCTAGGGTAGTATAGGGGTGGGGTAGGGCAGTATAGGGGCGGGGTAGAGCAGTATAGAGGCGGGGTAGGTCAGTATAGGCGCATGCTAGGGTAGTATAGGGGCGAGCTAGGGCAGTATAGGGGCAGGCTAGGGTAGTGTAGGAGCAGGCTAGGGTAGTATATGGGCAGGCTAGGGTACTATAGGGGCAGGCTAGGGTAGTATATGGGCAGGCTAGGGTAATATAGGGGCAGGCTAGGGTAGTATACAGACAGGTTAGGGTAGTATATGGATAGGCTAGGGCAGTATAGGGCAGGCTAGGGTAGTATATAGATAGACTAGGGTAGTATATGGACAGGCTAGGGTAGTATATGGACAGGCTAGGGTAGTATATGGACGGGCTAGGGTAGTAAATGGACAGGCGAGGGTAATATATAGACAGGCTAGGGCAGTATAGGGGCAGGCTAGGGTAGTATATAGACAGGTTAGGGTAGTATATAAACAGGCCTTTGCAGTTAGGGGCGGCAGGCTAGGGTGGTATAGGGGAGGGCTAGGGTAGTATAGGGGCAGGCTAGGGTTGTACAATGGCAAGCTAGGGCTCTATGACATGTTTGTTATTTTAATACTAAAAAAAAGCTTTATAATTACTTTAACTATGAATTAAGGCCCTAGAATTGCTCTGACTTCGACATTCCCGATGATACCATACATGTGTGGCACCATTGATGTTTACATACATGTGCTCGCTCTAGATGAACCTTTTTAATATAGAGTGTGGGGGGATATGGGCGTGCTTTAAAAAAAGGTTTTAATTTTTTTTTTTACTTTATATAATTCTTTTTTAAAAACTTAATCAAGTTATCCATATGTGATAGCATGGGCAGGTGACAGGTACCATTAGACCCACAAAATCTCTCAATAAGTGCTATATACTGAACAACACTGATATCTATTCCCTATATGTAACACTGATATTTGTTCACTGAGTGACCGAATGATCAGTCCGCCCCTGCTTGAGCATCAATTGGCCGTCCCTCTCAAAGTGCAACCTGGGTCCAATGGACCCAGCGGAATCCATGGTAGGGCTGCCCTGCTGCTCCCAAAGGAGTTTCACTCCAGCTGGAGCTTAGTCATAGAGTCTCTATGGCTAAAGCTGGCCGTAGATGGGTAAAATTTTGAATGAAAATTCTTAGGAAAAGACTGTTCTAAGAAAGTTTGTTCATCTTTCTGATCATTAGTGGGTCAAATCGATGTTCATTTTCAATGGCATTGATGAGAAAATTCGAAGGAGCAGGACTTTGCAGCAAAAAAAGTTTTTTTTTTTTTTTTTTTAGGAATAAATGTATTTCTATTTAACTCTTTATTAGCCCTGAGTTAACCCTGATCAGCCCTAATTAGTTCCCGCCTACCTTTTTCCCTTAGCTAATCATTTTCTGCTTATTATTTTTTTTTTCCTTTTAGTTTTTTATCTATGTATATGTAAACTATTGTTATCACTTTAAGGTAATGTGAATACTCTGATGATATGAATATGAATAATAAGAATTACCATAGTGCTAAAACACAGTTATGTTCCTCTGTATGACTGTATAGTGCTGAATGATATTTGGAATGTCAGGGTTTTTCTAGTATCAAATGTGTGAATAATACAAATATTAATGAAATGTGTAGCCTGACCTCATATGAACTCGGTATCACAGGTGTTCAAAAATCTCAATACCAATGCCTTGAAGGACTGAATCTTAAAGCGGTTGTACACCCAGGAAAAAAAAACCTGTAAGACATACGCATAATGAGCTAGTATGTACAACATACTAGCTCATTATGAAATAGTTACCGCAGAACGAAGATCCGACAGGGCCTCCCGGTCCCCGCTGAGGGAGCTGACATGTTCCCTGGGGGATTCCTTCCGGGTTCGGGGCTCTGGCGCTGTGAGTGGCCGGAGCCGCGAGACGTCACTCCCACGCATGCGTGCAAGAGCCCTTCTTTCCGGCAAGGTCCGACGCAATACGCCGGGCCTTTGCTGGAACATCACTGCGAATGCGCCGCTGATGTCAGCGGCTGCATGCAAGGTGAATATCTCCTAAACTGTGCAAGTTTAGGAGATATTCATTTTACCTACAGGTAAGCCTTATTATAGGCTTACCTGTAGGTAAAAATCACTTACAAGGGGATACAACCACTTTAAGCCAAGGACACTCAAAACTGATGGCCAATGGTAGATTGTATATTTAAATAGAAACACCAGTTTTATAACTTCGAAGATACCAAGTCTGTTTATCCAGCTGATGAGGAGCAACACTTTTTGTTTGTTCATCATAATGTCAGAGTCTCTCGTTGTTTCTCTGACGAGAACTCCTAACTAAGTTGGTATACAGCTAATCGTTAACATAATTGGACTCTCCATGAAATCACTATGTGAACTTTAAACCATTTCTGAATAACACAAAACTATTTTAGACCTCATGTCCATAATTGGAATGTAGAAAAAATATATAAAGTGTTAAAACACTTTTTGAAGTTAGATATACATAAGACATCATACTTTCTAAAGAACTCAAAAATGATAAGAACTATGGTTCTATGTATACTGTATGTATTTTCATCTTAAAATAAGAAATAATTGCATTTTCATAATACGGAGTATTCAGAAGTGAGATGGAAAATGATGATGTGATAATTATCCAGATGTTCTTAGAGGAATAATAATTACTACCTCAAAATTGATCTCTGGATAAATCATGCATCTTTAACAAATGTCTCATGATTAAAATAATAGAACATTAGAAATTAAGATCACAAATAATATCCACACCAGGGACCGCAACCATTCCTACTATTATGAGGATAATATATCTATACTTAACCCAGGGATAAAAATATAATGTTCCACATAAGGTTGAGTTGAATAAATCTAATTTTATTTCCAGTAGATCTACAATGGGAATTCCTAGTCATAGAGTGCCATCTGGTGGACAGGTACAGTCAATGGCTAATCAAACATTAGGTTAATGTATAGAAGTGCCTTCCAATGAGATGTGGATAAATATTCTAAACTATACGTTCTAGGCTAGTCCTTAGATAAGGGATTTTTGGAAATAAAAAGGGAATGTTCGGAGAGGAAAGAGATGATCACTCACTTCTCCAACAAGATCACTATCTCTACATCAGACACACTTTCGAACATCATGCTATCCTGGTCTAAGGCTGTATCGATCGATATCTTAAAAGCTCTCTGAACATTCTCTATGGGTCATTACATGAGCAGCCTTACGAATCCCCAGGTGTGGTTTCATAACCCATCGCAAATATATTTGTTGGTAAGATATCATTAATTAACTTCCCTGAAATTTTTTTCTCTAACTTCTGGATTTAACTCTACGTATTTCATTTTGTGTGATTTATCTTTGACATTATATCCTATTTGAAGGTATATTCTCCACCTCAAGAATCTAGTAATCAAGTTAAGCTGTGTTAGCTCAGCCAGTAGCATTGGCTCGACCCTCACATTCTGCTGCAGAAGAATTCGAGTGGGAGAGCTGACCTGTGTGGACCTTATTGTCTGTTAGTTTAGTCATAAATACTTACATTCTGATATAGTGGTGCTAACTAGAGTTGAGCGAACCCGAAGTGTAAAGTTCGGGTTCGTACCAGACTTTAGGGTGTCCGTGTCCCAAACCCGAACCCGGACATTTGAGAAAAAGTCCGGGTTCGGGGTTCAGGTATTTTTTTGCACCTTTTGAATAGCTGCAGGGCAGCCAATCAACAAGCATTTCACTCGTTTGAACTTAGAAGCCATCACAGCCATGCCTACTAATGGCATGGCTGTGATTGGCCAGTTCATCATGTGACCCAGCCTCGATATGAGCTGGAGTCACGTAGCGCTGCATTTCACATGCTCTCAGACTATTGTAAGGAGAGGACGCTGCCGCCGCTGTGAGGGACTTACCGTTATAAAATCATCTCATACTAGTATAGGGAGAGGATCTTGCTGCTGGTGTGAGGGATAGATTAACGTTATAAAATCATCTCATACTAGTATAGGGAGAGGTTCCTGCCGCTGGTGTGAGGGACAGATTAGCGTTATAAAATCATCTCATACTGGTATAGGGAGAGGTTCCTGCTGCTGCTGTGAGGGAAGATTAGCATTATAAAATCATCTCATACTAGTATAGGGAGAGATTAGTGCTGCTGGTGTGAGGGATAGATTAGCGTTATAAAATCATCTCATATTGGTGTAGGGAGAGGTTCCTGATGCTGGTGTGAGGGACAGATTACCGTTATAAAATCATCTCATACTAGTATAGGGAGAGGTTCCTGCTGCTGGTGTGAGGGAAAGATTAGCATTATAAAATCATCTCATACTGTGTAGGGAGAGGTTCCTGCTGCTGGTGTGAGGGACAGATTATGGTTATAAAATCATCTCATACTAGTATAGGGAGGTTCCTGCTGCTGGTGTGAGGGACAGATTAGCGTTATAAAATCATCTCATACTGGTGTAGGGAGAGGTTCCTGCTGCTGGTGTGAGGGACAGATTACCATTATAAAATCATCTCATACTGGTATAGGGAGTGGTTCCTGCTGCTGGTGTGAGGGACAGATTAGCTTTATAAAATCATCTCATACTGGTATAGGGAGAGATTCCTGCTGCTGGTGTGAGGGACAGATTACCATTATAAAATCAACTCATACTGGTGTAGGGAGAGATTCCTGCTGCTGGTATGAGCGACAGATTACCGTTATAAAATCATCTCATAATAGTATAGGGAGAGGTTCCTGCTGCTGGTGTGAGGGACAGATTAGCGTTATAAAATAATCTCATACTGGTGTAAGGAGAGGTTCCTGCTGCTGCTGTGAGGGACAAATTAGAGTTATAAAATCATCTCATACTGGTGTAGGGAGAGGTTCCTGCTGCTGCTGTGAGGGACAGATTAGCGTTATAAAACCATCTCATACTAGTATAGGGAGAGGTTAGTGCTGCTGGTGTGAGGGACAGATTACCGTTATAAAATCATCTCATACGGGTGTAGGGAAAGGTTCCTGCTGCTGGTGTGAGGGACAGATTACGGTTATAAAATCATCACATACTGGAGTAAGGAGAGGTTCCTGCTGCTGCTGTGAGGGACAGATTAGCGTTATGAAATCATCTCATACTAGTATAGGGAGAGGTTCCTACTGCTGGTGTGAGAGACAGATTACCGTTATAAAATCATCTCATACTGGTGTAGGGAGAGGTTCCTGCTGCTGGTGTGAGGGACAGATTACCGTTATAAAATCATCTCATACTGGTATAGGGAGAGGTTCCTGCTGCTGGTGTGAGGGACAGATTACCGTTATAAAATCATCTCATACTGGTGTAGGGAGAGGTTCCTGCTGCTGCTGTGAGGGACAGATTAGCATTATAACATCATCTCATACTGGTGTAGGGAGAGGTTCCTGCTGCTGCTGTGAGGGACAGATTAGCATTATAAAATCATCTCATACTGGTGTAGGGAGAGGTTCCTGCTGCTGGTGTGAGGGACAGATTACCATTATAAAATCATCTCATACTGGTTTAGGGAGAGGTTCCTGCTGCTGGTGTGAGAGACAGATTACCGTTATAAAATCATCTCATACTGGTATAGAGAGAGGTTCCTGCTGCTGGTGTGAAGGACAGATTACCGTTATAAAATCATTTCATACTGGTGTAGGGAGAGGTTCCTGCTGCCGGTGTGAGGGACAGATTACCATTATAAAATCATCTCATACTGGTATAGGGAGTGGTTCCTGCTGCTGGTGTGAGGGACAGATTAGCGTTATAAAATCATCTCAACCCGCCAAACCCGAACATCCAGGTGTCCGCTCAACTCTAGTGCTAACCTAATTAATGAAAAATACAGTATCAAGTTTTTATTAAAGCGTAACTCCACTTTTGTTGAGAAAAAAACATTCCCCTCTGGGCGATCTATGTACGTTACAAGGATTATAACAACCTTTGTTGCAGATTCCTACCTTTTGTTATTCTGAAGAAATCCCTGTTTGTTTCTCTGTGCCTCTGTTCTGAGTGGGTCTAATGTCAGTGGTTTCATAATTATCAATCAGGTGTGCAGCTATAGAGCACTAACGAGGAAAGCTGCTGGGCCTGCATCCCTTTAGACGTGTTCCTATTGGAAGTATCTCGCCAAAAATGACATTTTTGTTGCATGGGATGCCTGAAATCTAACTTGTATCTTAGGCAGACTTTTGGGAAAATTGGTGAGCCAATCACACAAGCAGGAAATTATGTTTCTGGGGAGTGGTAAGTACACATTCTGTGTACAGAACACTTCCAGGTAGCCATATTGCACTGCATTTATAAGTGATAACACTGAAGAAATGACACTTTGCTACAATGTAAAGTAGTGAGTGTACAGCTTGTATAACAGTGTAAATTTGTTGTCCCCTAAAATAACTCAACACATAGCCATTAATGTCTAAACCGCTGCAACATAGGTGAGTACACCCTTAATTGAAAATGTCCAAATTGGGCCCAATTAGCCATTTTCTCTCCCCGGTGTCATGTGACTTGTTCGTTTTAAAAGATCTCAAGTGTGAATGGAGAGCAGGTGTGTTAACTGTGGTGTTATTGCTCTCTCTCTCTCATACTGGTCACTGGAAGTTCAACATGGCACCTCATGGCACAGAACTCTCTGAGGATCTGATAAATAAGAATTGCTGCTCTACATAAAGATGGCCTAGTCTATAAGAAGATCGCCAAGACCCGGAAACTGAGCTGCAGCACAGTGGCCAAAACCATGCAGTGGTTTAACAGGACAGATTCCACTCAGAACAGGCCTCACCATGGTCAACCAAAGAAGTTGAGTGCACATGCTAAGCTTCATAGGTTGTCTTTGGGAAATAGACATATAAGTGCTGCCAGCATTGCTGTAGAGGTTGAAGGGGTGGGGGGCCAGCCTGTCAGTTCTCAGACCATGTGCCGCACACTGCATCAAATTGGTCTGCATGGCTGTCCTCCCAGAAGGAAGCCTCTTCTAAAGAAGATGCACAAGAAAGCCCGCAAATAGTTTGCTGAAGACAAGCAGACTAAGGAGACAGATTACTGGAACTATGTCCTGTGGTCTGATGAGACTAAGATGAACTAATTTGGTTCAGATGGTGTCAAGCATGTGTGGTGGCAACCAGACGAGAAGTACAAAGACAAGTGTGTCTTGCCTACAGTCAAGCATGGTGGTGGGAGTGTCATGGTCTGGGGCTGTATGAGTGCTGCCGGCACTGGGGAGCTACAGTTTATGGAAGGAACCATGAATGCCAACACATATTGTGACATTCTGAAGCAGAGCATGATCCCCTCCCTTCGGAGACTGGGCCCCAGGGCAGTATTCCAACATGATAACGACCCCAAACACACCTCCAAGACGACTACTGCCTTGCTAAAGAAGCTGAGGGTAAAGGTGATGGATTGGCCAAGCATGTCTCTAGACCTAAACCCTATTGAGCATCTGTGGGGCATCCTCGAACAAAAGGTGGAGGAGCGCAAGGTCTTTAACATCCACCAGCTCCGTGATGTTGTGATGGAGGAGTGGAAGAGGACTCCAGTGGCAACCTGTGAAGCTCTGGTGAACTCCATGCCCAAGAAGGTTAAGGCAGTGCTGGAAAATAATGGTGGCCACCCAAAATATTGACACTTTGGGCCCAATTTGGACATTTTCACTTAGGGGTGTACTCACTTTTGTTGCCAGCGGTTTAGACATTAATGGCTGTGTTTTGAGTTATTTTGAGGGGACAGAGGTAAATTGACTCTGGAAATTAATCAAGTCGGTGTGGTCATATCTATAAATTTATTTTATGCTAATCAGCACATCGGAAGGCTGGAGGCACTGTTATATCTTGATTAAGTAAATAATCAATATTTCTGTCGTGAATAATCATTTAAACTTTGTGGGAGATTAGCTCGTGGGGATCACTTTTCAGACGAAAAGATTCAGCATGGAGGTCAGTTTCTTTAAAATCTGGTGGCTTGCCAGGTTTATTATCACAGGTTTGCAAGCTCAAAACACATAAAAAAACAGAAAACAAAACCTTGCTGTGCAGCGCTAAACTAAACAATCGGGTTCCTCTCTATACAGTGTGGGGCTGTCCCCGACACCCACAAAAACATAAGCACAGTGCAAACCTTGATCTTTGAGTTCAAATTAGCACACAGAGCTCACTCAGCTTCCTCCCTCTGAGATCCAGGATAGAGCTCATCTCTGCTCTCTTCCTGGTCATTAAATGCAGGCAGAGATTAGTTTGAGTGGACCATAAAGTCTGGACTGGAACCAGCTCTGCCACGGTGGCTGGCAAAACCCGGGTCGGACTCTCGCTAGTCACCTCAGATCGATCGCATGCGAGGCGACAAGTATCGCCCGTCCATTATGGCACCTCGCATAAAGTCACATATCCCCCCTCTGCTCAAGCCCCTGGGGCGGAGCAACTATCCAGACCATGCAGTGGACCCGGGAAAGGCCATCTTTGTTATTCTGGAGCCTTCCATCCTGGTGTTCCACTGAGAATGGAACGGCTGTAGGGCCAGGAGCCACCTCGTCACCTGGCTATTTTTCTCCCGGTTGTCACACATCCACTTAAGGGGGGCAAGGTCGGTGACTAGCCTGAATGACCTTCCCAGCAGGTAGTATTTTAGGGCCTGTAAGGCCCACTTGACAGTCAGGCACTCCTCCACAATGGCATAATTCCTTTCATGCCTATAAAGCTTCCTGCTTAAGTAGACGACCAGGTGCTCCTCGCCGTCTCTAATCTGGGACAGAACAGCACCTAGTCCCACGTCAGAGGCATCGGTTTGAACAACAAACTCCTTTGTGAAGTCTGGGGTCACGAGCACCGGCTGTACACAAAGGGCTTGCTTCAACTTCTAGAATGCCTTCTCGGCTTCGGGATTCCACTTAACCATTCCCAACTCTCTACCCTTCATCAGATCTGTCAGAGGAATGGCAATGGTGGCAAAGTCAGGATTGAAGCGTTGGTAATACCCTGTAATCCCCAGGAAGGCCCAAACCTGTTTTTTGTTCACCGGTAGGAGGCACTTTTGAATTGCCTCGATCTTATTGGTCTGGGGCTTGATCAGACCCTGACCAATAACATACCCAAGGTATTTGGCCACCTCCAGACATATGGCACACTTTTTTGAGTTGACTGTTAAACCCGCTACCCTCAGTGAATCTAACACTGCCTGCACACGGGGCAGATGTGATTGCCAGTCTGGGCTGTAGATGACCACATCATTCAGATAGGCCGCTGCATAGGGCCGATGCGGCCTCAAGGTTTTGTCCATCATCCTCTGGAAGGATGCAGGGGCCCCATGCAGACCAAATGGCATTCACTTGTATTGGAAGGACCCCTCGGGAGTAGAAAAGGCTGTTTTTTCCTTTGCCGACTCCGTTAGGTGGATCTGCCAGTATCCCTTAGTTAGGTCTAGGGTTGTTATGTACCAGGCATTTCCCAACCTGTCCACAAGTTCATCAACCCACAGCATTGGGTATGCGTCAAACTTAGACACATTATTTTACATTTACACAGTTCCGTGATTATATCATGTTGTACAGTGGTCAGTCCGGGTAGGGAAGAGAAAACGTCTCTATTTTTACTGACAAATTCCTTAAAGTCATTTTGTTATGTCACAAGGACTCGGTTATGGGGACATCCGGGGGCAGGGGTAACCTGTCCTTTTGGGTAGCGGCCACTGCTAATAAACTCTCTCTGTCCTTCCACGGTTTTAGGAGATTTACATGGTAAATCTGCTCTGGTTTCCTTTTCCCAGGCTAGTAAACTTTGTAGTTTACTTCCCCTACTCTTTCCCTAATCTCAAAGGGACCCTGCCACTTCGCCAGGAATTTATTTTCAACCGTGGGGACTAGCACCAGCACTCTGTCTACGGGGTTGAAAGTTTGGGTTTTGGCACCCCGATTATAAACCCTTCTCTGGGCTTCCTGGGCTTGCTCCATATGATCTCATACAAGGAGCAGGACAGCTGTGATTCGATCCTGCATCAAAGAGACGTGCTCTATGACGCTTCTATATGGGGTGGCCTCTCCTTCCCATGTCTCGTTTGTGATATCTAGCAGCCCCCTGGGATGTCTACCATACAAGAGTTCAAAGGGGGAATACCTCGTAGACACCTAAGGAACCTCTCGTATGGCAAACATGAGGTACGGCAGCAAAAAATCCCAATTTTGCCCATCTTTATCCACCAACTTTTTTTAGCATACTCTTGAGGGTCTTGTTAAACCTTTCCACAAGACCGTCAGTTTAGGGGTGGTAAACAGGGGTATGGAGATGGGAGATTCTGTACAACTTGCACAATACTCTGGTCACTCTGGACATGAACAGGGTACCCTGATCCGTCAAGATTCCTTTAGGGATCCCCACCCGATTAAACACCTGGACCAGGTCCTTGGCTATAGCCTTAGCGGAGGTATTCCGCAAGGGTATGGCCTCAGGATAGCGGGTCGTATAGTCCAGGGCCACCAGGATGTGCTGGTGTCCCCGGGCAGATTTTACTACTGGTCCCACGAGATCCATGCCAATTTGCTCAAATGGTACTTCAATTATGGGAAGGGGACAAGGGGACTACGAAAATGAGGTGACGGGGCCGTCATTTGACACTCAGGGCATGATTCACAGTATTCTTTGGCGCTTGCATACAACCCAGGCCAGAAGAATCTCTGGGTTATTCTCTCCATGTTTTTCTCCATACCCAGATGTCTCCCCATTACATGCCCATGGGCCAGATCTAGCACCATCCTGCGTAAGGGTTTGGGAACCCCTAGCTGGTCCACTTCGTCCTCCTCGTGTTTCACCACCTGATACAACAAATCATTTTTAAGCGCCATGTAGGGAAAAGACACCCCCCCAATTAGGGTCCACTGGTTCCCCATCCATCACCTTTGCATTTTCTCTGGCTCTATGGAGAGTGACATCCCGTACAGAAGTCCTCTCTCCGGACCTCTAAGTCAGGTACTACATTCATTTCACTCTCACCGTCAGGATCAGAAACATTGTCTGGGTCATAAGCCCCTCACTGTGAACTATCTTCCAACTCCTCTGGCTCTCCAGCCAGTACAGGAAAAGGAAGAGGGTCTCCTCCCTCCTCGGTCCTGCCACCAGTTTCCCCTCCTATTTGGCAAAACGGGTCTGGCGAGAGGTCCAGTGCTTCCGCAGCAGGGGGAGCTCTACCCTCCAGACTCCCAGTGCCTTCCCATAACCCCAAAAAATGGTGAAAATCCCTGCCCACTAGGGCGTCATACAGTAGTGAAGGTACCACCCCCATTTAATGAGTCACACTGCTGCAAGAGGTGTCAACACCCACCGTCTGGTAATCACAAGTGTCCGCATGGATGCAAATGACTGCGACAGTGCTAGGGTGTAACCTTGCAGGATCTACACAATTGCTTTTTACCAATGTCACCACACTACCCGAGTCAAGCAGTGCAGTGACTGGTCTCCCATCAACAAAAATCACACACATTTGCTTCTCCATGCGATTTGAACATGATGTTGTATATACGACCTGTGCAAAAAGAGAAAGGCGTCTATTCACTTAAGTATAATCGCATTGCATGGGTTCATCATTCAATTGGCAATTGTCAGCAATATGGCCCAATGCATGGCATCGGTAGCACTGTATGTGTTCTATACCCAGTCCTCTCAAGGGTCCCCAAGACCTTCCTGGCTTCTTTGGCCAGTCTCCAGGTCTAGATCCCCCAGTCTCTTTAGCCGTATCAGTCTTATCAAATTTCCCCACACCCCTGAACCCTGGAACAGTCTTACCGGGTCCACCGGATGATCTTTCACCTCTAGACACATTGTGGCAGAGTGGGGCGCAAAAGGGCGCAACAAGTCCTTAGCAGCCGTGTATCTCTCCACGAGGTCCACCAGTTGGATTGCAGTTTTGGCGTCCCCATGGCTGACCCATTTCTTCAAAGCAGCAGGGAACGCCTGTGGATAGTGGTCCATGACCACGTGCTCCACAATCTGGGGACCTGGCAAAGTCTCCGGCTATAGCCATTTCCTGGTAAGGTGAACTAGATCGAACATCTGCAAACGAGGTGGCTTGTCGGTGTGGGAGGTCCACTGACTGCCATGGTGACCATCAGGCATGCGAGTATCTCTGCCTTTGAGTCTCATAGTCCTGGGCCTTATTTGGTTCCAGATCAAAGTAGGCCTTTTGGGGCTCCCCTGTCAAAAATGGGGCCAACAGCCCTGCCCACTGTTCCTTCGGCCATCCTTCGCGATCAGCCACTCTCTCGAACGTTGTGAGGTACGCCTCTACATCACCCGCCAGTGTCGTCTTCTGTAGATGGTAGGAGGTGCGCACCTATTTTGGTTCCACTGTGTCACGTGCCTGGTGGGTGAGTCTGACAGTGCAGCGGGCAACCTCTCTTGCGGCCCTGGTTCGGGAACCCCTGATAGAGTAGACAGGAAGCTCCGGAGCACAGGGGGGCACGAGGGCTGAGATGGATGCAGAAGATGATGCACAGATCCCTCAGAGGCTCGTGCTAGGCAGAAGACTGGTCGTACAGGCCGGGTCGGTAACTGGCGGACTAGTGCGGTACAGTAGGAGCAGGCAGGCGGATAGTCGGGTACAGACAGGGTCGTCAACAAGCGTGCAGCATAGGTACAAAGGATCAGGCAGAAGAAGGGTCATAGGCAAGATGAGTGTCGGTGCAGGCAGAGTTCATGCAGAGTAGGGCAAGCCGGGTCACAGGTACAGGAAATGTCAGGAAAGTAGTCACGGAACACTTGAGGAAATGCTGTAGATCAGACAGCACTTGCTGTAGGGTGAGCTGGGTTTAAATAGAGCCGTTTGGCGCTGTTTCCGGCACGGCGTGCGCGTGAACGCGCAAATCGGCACAGAAAAGCCATCTTTAGCAGGATTTCTCCTAACACACTGCCACAGAAGGTGCCGGTCCTTTTTTTAACTCCAGCAGGGCCTCTGCTACCTCTCGCTGAGCTGCAATAGTCACTTGTAGAGCTGCCTGTTGTGCTGCAGCAGCTTCTGCGACTTGGCGGTTGGTTTCCCATTGGACTGCATTGGCCTGCAGCAGGGCCTTCAACATTTCCTCCATCTCTGAAAGTTGCCTTGCTGAACTCCACCATGTGTGGGAGATTAGCTCGTGGGGATCACTTTTCAGAGGAAAAGATTCAGCATGGAGGTCAGTTTCTTTTAAATCTGGTGGCTTGCCAGGTTTATTATCACAGATTTGCAAGCTCAAAACACATAAAATAACAGAAAACAAAACCTTGCTGTCCAGCGCTAAACTAAACAAACGGATTCCTCTTTATACAGTGTGGAGCTGTCCCTGACACCCACAAAAACATAAGCACAGTGCAAACCTTGATCTTTGAGTCCAAATGAAGACACAGAGCTCACTCAGCTTTCTCCCTCTGAGATCCAGGATAGAGCTCACCTGGTCATTAAATGCAGGATGAGAGGGGTTTGAGTGAACCAGAAAGTCCGGGCCGGAACCAGCTGTGCCACGGTGGCTGGCAAAGCCCGGGTCGGACTCTCGCTAGTCACCTCAGAGTGATCGCATGCGAGGCGACAAGTATCGCCCATCCATTATGACGCCTCGCATAACGTCACAACTTCCTGACAGGAACAGTGTGAAAAAAAAAATACAATGGTAAGTAAGAGCACAAATATACACTCTATTGTCAAAAGTATTGGAACGCCTGCCTTTACATGCACATGAACTTTAATGGCATTCCAGTCTTAGTCCGTAGGGTTCAATATTGAGTTGGCCCACCCTTTGCAGCTATAACAGCTTCAGCTCTTCTGGGAAGTCTGTCCACAAGGTTTAGGAGTGTGTCTATGGGAATGTTTGACCATTCTTCCAGAAGTGCATTTGTGAGGTCAGGCACTGATGTTGGATGAGAAGACCTGGCTCGCAGTTTCCTCTCTAATTCATCCCAAAGGTGTTCCATTGGGTTGAGGTCAGGACTCTGTACAGGCCCGTCAACTTCCATCACCCCAAATTCACTCATCCATGTCTCTATGGACCTTGCTTTGTGCACTGGTCCAAATCATTTGGTGGAGGGGGGATTATGGTGTGGAGTCGTTTTTCAGGGGTTGGGCTTGGCCCCTTAGTTCCAGTGAAGGGAACTCTTAAGGCGTCAGCATACCAAGACATTTTGGACAATTTCATGCTCCCAACTTTGTGGGAACAGTTTGGAGATGGCCCCTTCCTGTTCCCACATGACTGCGCACCAGTGCACAAAGCAAAGTCCATAAAGACATGGATGAGCGAGTTTGGGGTGGAGGAACTTGACTGGCCTGCGATAGAACACCTTTGGGATGAATTAGAGGGGAGACTGCGAGCCAGGCCTTCTCGTCCAACATCGGTGCCTGACTTCACATATGCGCCTTGGGAAGAATGATCGAACATTCCCATAGACACACTCTGAAACCTTCTGGACAGACTTGAATCTGTTATAGCTACAAAGGGTGGACTAACACTATTGAACCCTACGAATTAAGACTGGGATGCCATTAAAGTTCATGCGCATGTAAAAGCAGGTGTCCCAATACTTTTGACAATATAGTGTATGTGACATGGGTGTGGTCTTTGGGATGTCCCCCTGCCTTTCTTTCTCTGTACTCTGGTCAATTAATTTGGGCCCTGATATGAGGATCGGTGCCAGGATCCAGGTGCGGCAAATGGAGCATATCCTGAGTATCAGCTGTGAACTGCTTCAACCAGTGGGTGGGGTAGAGGCACAGGGAAGCTCAGGAACAGAAAAGGCATGCTAGGACAAGCTTGGTAAACTCATGGGGCCCAGTGTTTTGTGGACAAACATTGCACGGGCATTTGTACATGCCAGCTCTTTACCAATGTGGGCAAGTAGCTGCAGCTGCAACTTCTCGGGTAAAACGCAGAAGTGACCATGGCCATGAGCTCTTGGAGATGCAGGGACAGTAAGTGGCAGATACGACAAGAATGATGACTGAAGGTTGAAAACCATTTCTTTTGAATAATCAAATGCAAATGATATAATCCCTGTCTTCTCTGCATAAAGTGAAAGATACTATGTACTCTGATTAATATAAGGAATGTATAGAATGCAGTGTAACAGTGGAATACAGAATATTTGTGAAAGGGTGCCACGTCTTTTCTCAGTTACATTCAGATGTGCTAAAAAGTGCCAAGGAAACAGAGGCAGGTCATATGTCCAGTGTGGATGCAACAATTGAGTGGTTATAAGTACATCTCCTAAATTCTTTTTAAAATGACTAGTTCAAAAAGTAGAAAAATACTGTTGTCACCAGGCATAGTGATCATTTTGACTGAACATTCATTAATACCTACAATTGTATATGAAGACATGGCTGTGTTTGCAGATAACACACCTGGCAAAATAATAGCTTTATGCCGGCATATTATTAACCTTCATATCTGTTGGACTACTATATTTCAACTTACACATGGTGCATTACATTAGTATGGCTACAAACAAGTGAAATGGAAATTTTTCCTATAAGGCAGTGTTCGTAATACTTTATCTATATAAGTATAGCAGTTTTAGTTTTGTTTAACCACTTACAGACTTTGGGTATTCAAGCTACATCCTGAAAACACAGGTCGTACATGGTATGCCCTGTCCCTCTACCCCTGCTACCAATCCTCCTGCTGCTCTTCATTATTCAAAATTTTGGAAAACCGTGGTTGTTAAAATGCAAGCAAAGGCTTGCTTTCTGGCACAACAGCGACTGTAAAACAAGGCTTCTGGTTAGTGTTTGGGACACTGTACAGAAGCTTCACTTGGAAATGAAGAATATAAAGCTTGTTACATGGCATGTATGTCATTTTATTAATTTGCAGATTAAAGGGGTGACCTCAAGTATTAACAAAATTATTGCTGAATCAATTGTACCATCAATAGTACCCAACACGGGCCCCCATAAGGGGTATAAAAGTGTGAGAGTTGAGTTAGCTTAAGCCCATCAACTAGTCAAAATATTTGTTGGTGTTGGATAGAAAGTTTAGAACCTTTGTCAGGTATATATTGTTTGAATCCCTGTTGTGAAGATTATCCTTGTCTTCCTGACTCCCTAGTTTTTAAGACAAGAGGTGGAAATGTAATCTCTCCAATGCATACATGAACAGCAATAAGTATTAGTATAGTATAAAAGGTTTACATTTTTATTGCTGTCAACGTATCAGTTGGGGACAATTCCCATGACTTTCTGTCCCACTCACATCATGCATTTTGAAGTGGTGTTTTGCGGAGAGAAATCTATTTCCTGTAGATAATGGAAGTGACCCTGTCCTCGTTGTATAGGCATCAGTGTTGCCAACCTACCAGATTGAAATTTATTGACACGATACCAAAAAATTACTGGCACATCCAAGTTTTTACTGGCATTTCCAAAAGTCAGAAAATTACAGTTTTAAGTGCAAATCTCAGTATTTCAGCTACAAACAAGTACAATATGCAATTAGCAATATGATTTAAGGTAGATAGTAAGCCAAAAAAACATATTTCTTATTTTATTTTTGATATAGTAAGTAAGTAGCTCAGGAACAGGACTTAGGAGGGCAAGAAATTAGAATGGGTGGCACACACGTGAAATTGACTCTCACAGTGACAGTAATGTGCAGCAGCACAGATGAGACCTCAATGACACAACACGCCCCCTCCTCAGTGACAGTCTCTCTCCATACCAGGTGGTCCCTTCAGTCCACTCCAGTCTAAACAGCACTGACGGTCCCGCTCCCAGCCTGCCTTGCTCCCATACCACAGACCCGTACACGAGGCTCTGGCTCCTCTGCATGGCTCTGTTGCACCATGACATCACACGGCACCACCTCTGCCAGAGCCGCCCAAACACACTGCAGCAGGCACTCAGATGGTCTCAGCCGGCTCCGGACCGAGCCAAGCGTCACAGCCATATTTTTTACTGGCAACCTTTCATTTTACTGGCATTTACTAGCAGGAAAAAATTGCCTGTTTTTTACTGGCTGCCAGTAAAAATACTGGCGGTTGGCAACACTAACGGGCATGCTCTGCCATTGTCACAATCGCATAGTTCCCCTAAGCAATGACATGCAGCCACTACTGGAGCTAGTGCATGTAGACAGGAAATGGCTATAAGAGGTGGTGGATGAAATCAGAATCACTGAGATGCAAAAAGGGATTTGCCTTGCTCCCATACCACAGACCCGTACACGAGGCTCTGGCTCCTCTGCATGGCTCTGTTGCACCATGACATCACACGACACCACCTCTGCCAGAGCCGCCCAAACACACTGCAGCAGGCACTCAGATGGTCTCAGCCGGCTCCGGACCGAGCCAAGCGTCACAGCCATATTTTTTACTGGCAACCTTTCATTTTACTGGCATTTACTAGCAGGAAAAAATTGCCTGTTTTTTACTGGCTGCCAGTAAAAATACTGGCGGTTGGCAACACTAACGGGCATGCTCTGCCATTGTCACAATCGCATAGTTCCCCTAAGCAATGACATGCAGCCACTACTGGAGCTAGTGCATGTAGACAGGAAATGGCTATAAGAGGTGGTGGATGAAATCAGAATCACTGAGATGCAAAAAGGGATTTGCCTTGCTCCCATACCACAGACCCGTACACGAGGCTCTGGCTCCTCTGCATGGCTCTGTTGCACCATGACATCACACGACACCACCTCTGCCAGAGCCGCCCAAACACACTGCAGCAGGCACTCAGATGGTCTCAGCCGGCTCCGGACCGAGCCAAGCGTCACAGCCATATTTTTTACTGGCAACCTTTCATTTTACTGGCATTTACTAGCAGGAAAAAATTGCCTGTTTTTTACTGGCTGCCAGTAAAAATACTGGCGGTTGGCAACACTAACGGGCATGCTCTGCCATTGTCACAATCGCATAGTTCCCCTAAGCAATGACATGCAGCCACTACTGGAGCTAGTGCATGTAGACAGGAAATGGCTATAAGAGGTGGTGGATGAAATCAGAATCACTGAGATGCAAAAATGGATAAAACAAAGGATTACAATAGGACAAAACAATTTTTACTGAAGAAATAGAACATGGTGATTGTTATACACAGTACTTTATCAGACTAAATGTTAGGGTTTAAACAGAATCTCCAAGTAATTTCCTGAGAGTTCTCACCCATGGGCATAGGGCCACATATGTTTCTCCTGTGCCCAAAAGTTCCAGAGCATTTTAAATGGCGAAAATGCAGATAATCGTAATCAAACCTTGATTGTTTAGAGACACATTACCTGTACGCATGATCACTGTAAAACCATGGGTCATACTTTCATACATCTATTGCTTATTATTGAACCTCACATGGTGGTTACATATATTGGGAACCTCAATTAGATTTCCTGATACTCTGACCACCTGGCTGCTAATAAGGGATAAGAGAATGTGTCAGGGTTTGGTTCATGGGCCATTTGTTGGACCCATTGAAAAGTCCCAAAATTGTAAACTTAAATCTGACCCTGTCTGTAGGGGATAATTCTCGAAAATTCTGGACCTTTTCAATGCTAACAGGTGTCAAATAAACCCAATGGGGAACTGGGCACTGCCATGAAGGACATGTACCAATGCAACACATCTTCTTTCTGAAAATACAGTGCAGTGAAGAAAAGATGCCTTGCAAGATACCTTTATGCTGTATGTGGTCTGGTGTTGAAGAATAGTACAGTTCTCACAGATACCGTCAACCACACTGTATTATCACATCACCTATTTTGCATGTGTAATTCATGCTTTTTACGTTGACCTTGTTTTTTGGCTTAACCACTTGCCGACCGCCAACCGCAGTTTGACGGTGGCAAGGTGGCTTGTTATCGCAAGCTGCCGTCATATGATATGAGTGCACTGTGAGCGCGCACGCGCCGCCGGAGGCACGCTCGCTCACTGTGTTCTGGGGGAGCCAGGGAGCGGGTAGGGTGGACTCGATCTCCACTGGCTACCCGCGATGCCCCCCCTGCAGTGAAAGAATGAAGGTCCGTGTATGTAAACACGGATCTCCGTTCTGACAGAGGGGGAAGGGCTGTGATCACAGGCTTCCTGTATATGGAAGCCGTGACCACTCCCCTCCCCCTGCCAGCCCCCATACAGTTAGAACATACACAGGAAACACAGTTAACCCTTAGAGCGCCCCCTCCAGGTTAACCCCTTCACTGCCAATGGCATTTACACAGTAATCAATGCATTTTCATAGCATTGATCGCTGTATAAATGCCAATGGTCCAAAAAAGTGTCAAAATGGTCTGACATGTCTGCCACAATATCGCAGTACTGCTAAAAATCGCAGATCACCACCATTACTAGTAAAAAATAAAAACCCCATAAATGAATTCTCATCATTCATAAACGTGGCAACTTTTGCGCAAACCAATCAATAAACGCTGATTGCGATTTTTTTTTTACCAAAAATATGAGGAAGAATATAAATTGGCCAAAACCAATGAAAAAAAAAATTTTTTTATATATATATTTTTTTGATTTGTATTTTAGCAAAAAGTAAGAAATTTTGGTTTTTTGCAAAATTGTCGTTCTTTTGTTTATAGCGGCGATCAGAAATGACGCAAAGGGGATCAAATACCGCCAAAAGAAAGCTCTATTTATGAGAAAAAAAAGGATGCAAATTTTCTTTGGGTACAACGCGGCAGGACAGCGCAATTGTCAGTTAAAGCGACGCAGTGCCGAATCGCAAAAAGTGCTCTGGTCCTAAAGTGGGAAATCCTTCCGGGGCTGAAGTGGTTAAATATAACCACAGCACACAATCTGACTCATTACAACTTGAAAGAAAAAAATACTGGCTTTGACACTTCAATTGTTATCCCATGTTAAAAGATCTACATTGAAAGAGCCGCAACAGATCTAAAAGCAACATAAAAACTTTAGTAAAACTCAAAAAAAATCTGCGCTAGGTCAAGGAGTAATATATAACAATCAGCCACATAAAGGGTAACTCCACTTTCGTGGGGACAAAAATAGTAAATAAAGAAAAAATAATATAGCACATATAATTTCGACACAAGTCATATTGAATTGAATGCTATTAAAAATGACCTTTCCTTTTCAATCTGCAGCCACTGTAATTTTCTGAGAATGCATTGCAATATGGCTACCTGGAGTTGTTCTGCACAAAGAATGTGTACTGAGCACTCCCCAGAAACATAATTTCCTGCTTGTGTGATTGGCTCACCAATTTTCCCAGAAGTCTGCCTAAGATACGTCAGATTTCAGGCATCCCCTGCAACAAAAATGCCATTTTTGGATAGATACTTTCAATAGGAACACGTCTAAAGGAGGTCTCAAGCAGATTTCCTCATTAGTGCTCTCCAGGTGCATAGCTGATTGATAATTATGAAACCACTCCCATTAGACCCACTCAGAACAGAGGCACAGATAAACACACAGGGATTTCTTCAGAATAACAAAAGGTAGGAATCTGCAACAAAGGTTGTTATAATCCTAGCAATGCACAAAGATCAACTAAAGGGAATGCTTTTTTCTCAACAATAGTGGAGTTACACTTTAACCACTTCAGCCCCGGAAGGATTTCCAGCTTTAGGACCGGAGCACTTTTTGCGATTCGGCGCTGCGTCGCTTTAACTGACAATTGCGCGGTCGTGCGACGTTTTTTCGTAAGGGAAATCAACTAGAAACACGTAACGATCCTAATATTGTTGGAAACAACGTCTAAGGATGGAAAACAATAAGACTTCTTTAGGGACACACAAATAGACACGGAGACAAGACTCACCCAGATTACCCTCACCAAAGTATTAATAGTTAGTCGATACGTGGACCTCTCGTGATTACTCCTTTAGACGAACTCTGGAGGAAATCTGCACAAGGATAACTTTCATAGATAGGTTTTTACCGTAAAAACAACGTCCCCTACGGACTTTAGACTGCATAGAATCCGTCTGAAGACCCTTTTAACCACTCGG
>BLSH010417935.1:799164-814476 GCA_018402905.1 Glandirana rugosa | reverse complement strand
ACCCGCCTGACCCTACCCCCACCACTACAACTGCCTCGGACTGAACCCCCCCAATCACCATTGGTGCATGTAAATCTGATTTCCTGATAAATTAATTAGTAGTAAACCCGCCTAAAAAAAAAAAAAGAAAGAAAAATCCTGCAAGACAATAGCATAATATGTTAGTATGCATCGCATACATACTAACATATTATAAAATACTTGCCTTAGAACGAGGCCCCCGATGCCTGAGTCGGTCAGCACTGAGGGAGCTGACATGACTGTCCTCTTCTTTCTTCTTTCATGTAGGTTTAGGAGATATTCATTTTACCTACAGGTAAGCCTTATTATAGGCTTACCTGTAGGTAAAAACAGTAGTGGGGGGTTTACTACCGCTTTAAATTTTAGTTTTAATTGTCATTATGTAAAATAATGGATGTTTGGCCAGCCAGCATTTCATTCTTGGACCCAGGCAGCACAATGTCTTGGGCCGGCCCTGATGGGGACTGTAGGCATAGCTGTAGGCTGCCTGCCATTCCACTATTGGGCTTCAGCAGTGGACATTTGTTGCTTTGCACAGAGAAAGCTGACTTTGTTTTCAGCACTTCACTGCATACTTGTGCAATACAGTTATGTGTACCAAAGCACTGCATGTTTATCCCCCTTATTGTTATAGCTGCCATTAAATGTTTGAACTCCTCTTTATTGAAAAACAAGGTCGGTTAGACCTAAAGTAAGAGACAAAAGTCCTACATGCAGAGGTAGTTTGTAGTTTTTCTACTAGTACAGTATTTGATATTTACAAATGTAGTTTTTTTAAACTGATTTTTCTCTTTATTTTATTTTATCATTATAAGGAGATCCGTGTCTTGTTGAAGCAAACACAGGCAGGGAGGAGGCCTAAATACTACCTTGTTCCTATTTAAAAATGGTTTCCTTACAAGAGAAGACCACCAGCTCTGGTGATGATGGCTACAAGGAGCTCTCTTTGCATTATTTTCTAATGATTCTATCATGTAAAACAACTTTTACCTTTGGCCCCACCTGCATCCCTAGGCTCTTTTGAAAATGCAGATGTTGATAACATCATAGAAAGGGCTTAAAAGTCTAACCCTAATCCAATGAAAGAGAACAGGAAATAATGAATAACACTAATGACAGAGGTGTAAAGCAAATAATCGAACAGATTTGCCAAAGACATCCAATAAAAAGTATTTATCTAATATTGAATTAAAAAAATAATATTGTACAGTGGATCAATAAAAACCCAAATAATAATATAATGGCAGTTAAAAAGAAAATGAGGGGCTTAAAAGTTAGCTGAGGTAGAATTTGGAACATTGTAGAGTCAGATGATGCAGCTAGGGTTGCCACATCATCCCTTTAATCCAGAACACATATGAATGACACAGGTTCTGAGGCTAATTTAATGCAGATGAGGCACCAAGTGAATTTAATTACCACCTTAATCAGCCGCAGAACCTGTGTAATTAATATGTGTCCTGGATTAAAGAAAAGGGATGATGTGGCAACCCTACTTGCAGCAAAAAAAAAAATGACACTAAATTGACAGATGCCATGGCTAGAAGGAATACCACCTTGTAGGTGAGAGTAGAGAGAGACATGTTTCTAATGCGGGAAATTGTGGTTTATGCACATTGGAGAGGATGGGACCCTTGAAAGTAAAAAGGTGCAAGCATATGCCAGACCTACACTCAAGGAGTGATTGTCTTTGCTGGTGGGTATACTAGGGTGTTGCCCTCAGACACCCCTGTGCAGATGGCCACTGAGCAGGAATAGAGTCAGAGCATGATTAGGGTTGCCACATCATCCCTTTAATCCAGGACACATATGAATTACACAGGTTCTGTGGATGATTAAGGTGGTAATTATACTCACTTGGTGCCTCATCTGCATTAAATATCCTCAGAACCTGTGTAATGCATATGTGTCCTGGATTAAAGGGATGATGTGGCAATCCAAAGCATGATACACAGTTGACAGGCAATATTTGAAATAGACAAAAAGTCAGGTAGTCAGATACAAGCTAAAATCGATAGATGGAAAAGCAGGAATGCAATGGACTTGGGCAAGGAAATTAACCTAGTACTCAAGCAACAGGACTTGGTCTGAGCATAGCTAAATCAACATAGCTTTATTGACAGACTGGGTGTACATCATCCTGCAGCTGTTATATAAACCAGTATTTATAGATTTGTATTTTTAGTCTTTTTTTATTTATTATTTTTTAATTGTATTTTTTTTATTTTTGTCCTCATAAGGCTGTTTCTGTTCTGTGTAAGCAAACATGGTGGGCATGGATGGCAAGGCTTTAAGTGAAATGCATTTAGGCAATTATGTCTCCTGAATTAAAGGTAGAACTGTCTTTTTCTGCCACCACAGATGTGTAAACCAATGGAATGATCTTACTAGGAATCTGCATTGGTAACAAAGATATTACTCCTCAAGCCAAATGGAACTGCACATCTAAAGAGGATTGACGTGGATGGCAAAGCAAAAGGTCTTCTATTCAGTTTTTGTAATGATCGCATAGAGGCAAAGCAAAGCAACACTTGGAATATTTCCTGACAGGCAAAGCAGATGTTTCTCCCTTGTCAGACAGAGATGAAGCATTTGATGTAAATATTTTTATCTGTTTATATAGCTCATTGTGCTCAGGCTTAAAGTGTTACTAAACGCACAACAGTAAAATCAGTGTGTATATGTAGTAAAACATGCTTGTTACACTCACTGTGGAACCTAGAATGTTAATCCTCCACATTGTGTAAAAAGGCTGCTTGATCGTGTCTTTTCTGGTCCTCCCCTTCTTTTACTGTTACCAATCCATCTGCTGATAGCACAGAGCCCCAGGAGGCACTCTACACATGCCTGGTTTGGTGTGTATTGCTAGAGAGTTTTTTTTTTGGGGGGGGGTGGAGTGCATGTGATCAGCACAGGGCCAATCAGCACTGTCCAGACAGAGGGTCAGGGGTCATGCAGTCTCATAGGACAGTCAGAGGAGAATGAAAACTCCTCCTACAAGCTTTAACCAGTGCTTGGCTGGACACTAATAGAAGGCACAAGACTGCTGTATATTACAGATGAGAGAAGGTATTTAGGAGTTTATATTTACTAAAATGATTGCATGTTCATGTTCTGTGTACTGTGAGAGACCAGATATAGTCAATGCAGGGTCCTGGGTTAAGTTACACTTTAAATGTGTTTAGGCAGCTACTGAATAACATACTCATTTGGGAATACGTTATAAATCGTTATTTAATTTTACATCTTGTTCTAGTAGGACATACTGGATATTTTTATTTACCTATTAGTAATGGCATAAAGTAAAAAAATCATATACTGCAGAAAATACAGCGCTATAAATCTAGCGAGCATCAGGACAGTTTTAATCAGGGATAATAGGCCTAAACAATGTATGCATAACATTCATTTTACTGTATCTGGGGGTGAGATAGCTTTCAATCAGTTGTTGTGGACAGAGAACAAGGATTTTTGGGTGTACAGATCTCTACACACAGGAAGGTTACATAAGAAAATGTACCCCAGCACTGCAATTCAAAGAACTCAATCACTTTTTTGATAAAGTAGATGTAAATCCATCCCATAAAATGTCATATAAGGCCTCATTTACACTGCTGCTGGTAAACGGACATTTTGAGGCATATGGGCGTGTTTTTCAGCTGCCCCCGAACGTACCTCTATGTTATCTTATCAGTACATTTACACAGGGTAGTTTAAGGTCGTTTCCAGGCAGTTGAGTATTTTTTGGAACGAAAAAAATGAGTTTTATTCTACCACTCGACCTCTGGGAGATTTACCCCCCCCCCCCCCATTTTTTGCGATACGGCACTGCGAATTGCACCGTCATGCAACACTAACATAATTTTTTTCCCACAAATAGAGCTATCTTTTGGTGGTATTTGATTACCATTGCATTTTTTATTTTTTGCGCTATAAACCAAAAAAGATCGACAATTTTGAGAAAAAAAAACAAAACAATATTTTTTATTTTCTGCTATAAAACACATCCAATAAAAAAATGATACATATTTTTGGTAAAAAATGCCAATAAGGGTCTATTGATAGGTTTGCGCAAAAGTTATTGCGTGTACAAACTATGGGATATATACTGGATTTTTTTTTGTACTACTAATGGCGGCGATCAGGGACTGTGATATTGTAGTGGACATTCTGACACTAATTGACACTTGACACTTTTGGGGAACCAGTGACACTAATACAGGGATCAGTGCTAAAAATATGCACTGTCACTGTACTAATGACACTGCCTGGGAAGGGGTTAAACAGCCAGGGGGATCAAAGGGTTAAACTTGTGCCTAGCCAGTGTTTTGGTGTACAATGGGTGCTGCTTTTATTAAGGGAAGTGATGGATTTTATTCCCTGCTTTGCATGGACACAAAATTCATTAACTCCCCATTGAAAAGACAGAGGTCTGTCCTGTGTGTCTTCCCAACGATCAGCGAGTGGCGGTGGTAATCCGTTGGCCGGCATCTGCTATGTCTAATCACGGCGGTGCGTGGCCCCTACCCGGAAGTGCTGCGTCACATACCTAGTACCTGATCCAGCGCAGCAGAGCAGTACATGTAAGTGATAGTGAGTTTAAAAATGTGCAGTAATGTGCAGTCAGGAATATTTCATATATAGCTTAGAATACAGAGTGCAGAGGTCAGGATTATGAAATGTAAAACAAAGTGGATATAGAGTAGGAGTACTTAATGCACAGAATGCAGTGCTCAGGAGTGCATGGGCGTAGGGCTCTGGAGTACATATTGCACAAGGCTCAGGGTTGTGTATCGCACAGGACATAGGGTGCAGGAGTGCACATTATACAGGACTATGGTATAGATAACACATAGGCCAGTTTAGAACCAAAACTTATTATTATAACCGTTGGGGGCTCACTCTCAGAATTACATATTAACTAGGACCTGGACACTGCATTATCATATGTCCTTAGGATCCCTTAGCAATATCTAATAATCCAACTTGATAGGGGGACACATCTATACCTAGCAACCCTCAATAGAACTATGGTTGCCGCTGGGGGTTCATAATGGAAACCAAACTATATGAATCTAAATATCCACAATATCACAGATCCACAGATGTATACAGACTAAGGGGCGAAAACCTACCCATCCAGACCCCAAATTTAGGTGTCGCTAATAAAGGCATTGAGATCCAGTTCAATATTTAAGCCCTTCGGTACTAGGCAGTTGACAAGATAGATCCACTGAGTTTCATTTTTCGATAATTCCCTGACCCTATTTGATCCTCTCCACGTTGGATATACACAGTCTATCCCACAGAACTGTAGCAAGGAGGGATCACGTTGGTGTTTTTCCCTGAAATGCAGGGACACACTATGATATTTAAATCCCTTTCTGATGTTAGTCATGTGTTCACCAATGCGGATTCTCAGACATCTTTTTGTATGGCCCACATAATATAATCCGCATGGGCACCACAGCAAATAAACGACATGCGTTGAGTTACATGTGATGAATTCCTTAATACTAAAAGATTTCCCATCTCTATTCACAAAATCTGCTCGGCTGCTATTAGATGTTTTTACTGTACTGCATGCCTTACATTTCTTACAGGTGAAAAAACCCTTCCTCCATGTCGGGAACTTTTGCTGTCCCGGAGCATCCAGGACTTTCTTAACAATCCGTGTGCCAAAATTAGGGGCCTTCCTATAGATAAATTTCGGCCGTTGGGGCAATATGGGGCCTAGGTCCCTATCCATCCCCAGAATGTGCCAGTGTTTCTTGAACGCTTCCTCAACCTCCCTGTACTGGCAATGGAAGTCCGTCAAGAAGCTGAATTGATGTTGATGATCATGTGCAGCCTTATCTTTATCTCTCAGGCACTCATCACGGGGTATTGCTCCAACATCATTAATTATTTTAGAAAGGGTGACTGTATCGTAGCCTTTTTCCACAAACTTCTTTTTCAGAACGTCAGCCTGGGTAAAATAATCGTCCAGTTCAGTGCAATTCCTGCGCACGCGCAAAAATTGACCTTTTGGTACATTTTTTATCCAGGCTGGATGGTGCCCACTTTTTGTTGCTAAATAAGAGTTCCGGTCTGTTGATTTGAAGAAGACCTTTGTCATCAATCCAGTTCCCACTCTTTGAATCTCTACATCCAGGAAATGGACCACACAATCACTGATAGAGCAATCCAATTTGATATTCCGGTTGTTTCGATTTAGTTCCCCAAGGAATTTTTCTGCTGTTTCTTTCGATCCTCTCCAAATGATTATTAAGTCATCTATATAGCGACGATACAGCATGAGCTGAGGTATATCTCTGCTATAGATAATCCTATCCTCCCACTCTGACATGAACAGGTTGGCGATGCTGGGGGCAAACTTCGCCCCCATAGCAACGCCAACCTGTTGGGAGTAAAAATTCCCCTAATACCAGAAGTAGTTGTGACTCATGCAGTACTCCAGTACTTTTCCCAGAAAGACCTTCTGGTTGAATGGGATATCCTCCCTCTTGCTCAGGGCCCAATTCAATGCTAAAAGCGCATCATCGTGTTGTATGATTGTATACAATGAGGCCACGTCGGCCGTAATCAGCCAAACATTGTCACTCTCTTGAAAAGATATCCGGTTAAGGGATTTTAATAGATCCTTTGTGTCTCTGAGGTAGGCCCTTGTCTTCTGTACACTAGATTGTAAAAATGTATCTAGGTATTCCCCTACTGTCACGTACCTGACGGTGGAGTCTGTCTTGTGCAGGGAACAACCGCTCTTGCGCACCCGATTCAAGGACCCCTGGTAGTGGGGACAGAGGCCCAAGAGTGCGGGATGGCACGAGGGCTGGAGGGTCACCGATGACGTAGCGATGCTCAAGGAGACGTGCAGGTAGAAGGATGGTCGTTCAGGCTGGGTCGGCAACAGGCTGGCAGGAAGGTACAAAGGATCAGGCAAAAGAGTAGTCAAAGTCCAAGCAAGGTTCGTTAACGGGCGGGCAGCAGAGGTACAAGGGAGCAGACAATCGGTTGGTCGTGGGTAGCCGGGGTCGGTGCAGGTAGCAGACAGCAGGTCAGGACAAGCCGGGTCGACAGGAGGCAGAGCAATACGGGAACAGGTATCCAGAGCCGAGGCTTACAGGTCGGGAACGCTGTAGAGCGAGCAGCACTTGGTCTCAGAAGTCTCCAGGTTTAAATAGGCCCATTTGGCGCCGTTTTCCGGCGCGTGCGCGCGCACGAGAGCGCGCGCACGCGCGCGAATGTGCGCACCACCGCGGAAATGACAGATTTAGCCAGAAATGGTTCCTTTTCCTAACACCTACTCTCGCAGTCACAGACCCAATCCCATTCACAATTGGCCTAGCAGGTGGGGCAGTGATGCTCTTGTGTATCTTGGGAAGAGTGTAAATTATTGGGATACGACATACAGTAGGTGTTAGATAATTCTCTCTTTCTTATTCAATGCATGTGTTTTATATCCTTTATCTATTAATTCATAGAGCTGTTTTTTATATAAATCAGAAGGGTCACTTCTCGGTTTCTTATAGGTTGTCATATCATCCAACATGCCCGATAGTTGTTCATGGTAGAACTGTTTATCCATCACGACCACCCCCCCTCCTTTGTCAGCGGGTCTTATGATGATGTTCTTTCTCTCTTCCAGACTTTTTATACCTTCCACAATATAATGTGGGTTAATATCCTTTTTCAGCCTCAATGTTTCCAAATCTTGTAATACCAGTGACTTAAATACCTCAATATGATGATTTTGTGGTACTTGAGGGTTAAATGTGGACTTATTACGCAGTTTGCAGATATACCCATATGAGGATCACGGGTGATTAACGGAGAGGATTGGAGACCCAAATTGGAGAGGTGCACTGAGAAGCACAAAAAGCAAATTAGCCTGTATACGAGAGTGACAGGCATTCATTATTGGTAAGAGTCCATCCACGGGTGAAGGGAATCACTGTTTTGTCTTCATTGCACGAGGTGGATTTCTGACTAGTGGATTATCCGAAAAATAGCCATTGGTTTACCATGAGAAGGACTGTTTTTTATGGACTAATTTATTTAGTTATGAGCGCTACCACATTTGTTAATGCTAATTCATGAGTTCTGGATTAGTACAACTTATGTTCTATGCAGGTTTTATATAGTTTTAAAGGTAGCTGCTGGCAAATTTATGATCAGCATTTACGGAATATGTTTTAATGAGTGATATCAGGCGCAGGTAGTAGAGATTCATTTACCATTGGAGTGCGGGAGTGCCATCTCTATTTGTGTACATAATTCTACCTGCTATTGTTTAAGTTTCACACACAGTTTTCAGATGATTTTAGAACAGGGATATGGCTTCTACCTGCTATTGTTTAAGTTTCACACACAGTTTTCAGATGATTTTAGAACAGGGATATGGCTTCTCCCAGCTATTGTTTAAGTTTCACACACAGTTTGCAGATGATTTTAGAACAGGGATATGGCTTTTCCCAGCTATTGTTTAAGTTTCACACACAGTTTGCAGATGATTTTAGAACAGGGATATGGCGTCTCCCGGCTATTGTTTAAGTTTCACACACAGTTTGCAGATGATTTTAGAACAGGGATATGGGTTCTCCCGGCTAATTTATACTTTTTTCACACAGTTTGAAGATGATTTTAGAACAGTGATATGGCTTCTCCCGCTAATTAGTACTTTTCACACACAGTTTGAAGATGGTCCACATCCACCTCCATTTTTGATTTTTTTATGTGATTTTTGTTTAAAAATGCTTTTAAGTTATTTCCCTGTCCCCATTTCTTTGTAGGGCACTTGTCCGACCCTTACCCCCATTTTCCTTCCTTTTGCAGACCTCTAGGACTTTCCAGGACTTTTTTACAGCTATTTTAGTGCCTAAAAGTTCGGGTCCCCATTGATTTCAATGGGGTTCGGGGTCCGGGTCAAAGTTCGGTTTCTGTCCGGACCCGAACCCGGACTTTGTCCCAAAGTTCGGCCGAACCAGCAGAACCCGAACTTCTAGAGGTTTGATCAACTCTATTCCCTGATAAGCTAGTGACGTTTTTTGGCTGTTTTTTAAAGTCCTGTGGGCATGAAGCCTTAATCCTTTACCATCCCTGCACCCAAACTTCCTAAGATACACATCTCTTTTTTATTCCCTAAATTACATTTAGTAAGTTTTTTTCCATCTATTTTAGGACACCAGGGCTCTCAAGCCTTAAGTTGTCCATACATGGGTCTGGCTGATCGGAAAAAAAACTGAACAAATTTTTCTGTCCACACAAGAGAAGTGGATGGGGAAATCTTTCCCGCAGTGCTATTGTATTCTAACAGAGGGGACTCCTCTGCGGTCAGAATACACTAATCAGCCCTGCAACCAATTAGCTGCAGCGCTAATCTAACAAAAATTCTCTAACAAGCCAGCTCATGAGAAGTCACTCATCTCATGAACGGGAACAGCCAAAGATGGATTGAAATTTCGCCAGTCCCTGCTAAACTGACCATATGACTGATCTTATGTACTTTATCAGCTGCACTTCTATGCTTTCCCAGCTAAGTAAATTGTCATTTGCTGTTGCCATTATTGGCCATTCTAAGCCACCTCACTCTCATCCAAGATTTTACAATAATCCTATTTTGTACTAGTTTTTCGGACTATTCTACACAGTGTAAACAATGTTAAATAATAATTAGCATTTAATTTGTATCCAGTAGCCTTGATAATATTTATCTATTTCTACATAGTACACAACACAGTACTAGCTGGAGCTATTTCCTAAGAGCATTTTTTCACTTTCAACGAGACAAGTCTGTTCTTTTTTCTCCAAATACGCCAAAGCAAGGAGGAGGACTGGTATATAAGGATGAATCTGACAGCCCTTTTTATGATCGTGACATTGAAGTGCACAGTTGTTGACATAACAGCCAGAGAAGCAATTTCTGCACTCACAGAAATGATTAAGCTATCATACCTATGCACAGCAACTAAACTGATGCATTATTTCTTTTCTGAAAGTAGTTGTAAAGAAATACAGGACTATCAAATTGTTCTAGCTGCTTCATACTACTAAAAACTGTAAAATTTGAATATATTAAATTGGTTCTCTGATATTACCAAAAAATATTGTAAGAAAATAATATTTTTTTTTATAAAGGTCTCAATATGCCTGCAATGCTGACATCTTTTCACTGATCACCTACAGTTTCCAGTCTACTGCACTCATATGATGGGACCCACAGAAGATGGTACAGCTCATTTACTACCCCAATTCCTCAAACACAGAAAATAAAAGTCAACTGCAAGCAGATTATTCGCACTTGATTATGGAGGGCAGGAAGGCAAACCGCTTCTTTTTTGTTCACTCCAAAAAAAATTCATATGTCTGTGGTTAAAGTGTAAGTCTAGCCTATTACCAACTAAGCTTAAATTGCCTCCCACCCCCTTCTAAACCCTATTCTATCCACCCTGTGAAAGGAAGATATCTATACTTGCCTATTCTGGGGGCGAGTGACCCCGCCCCCTGCTGACGTCATTTGTTGTCAGAGGGGGCGGGTCACCCATTTACATCACTGGGTGGCCCCGTCCCTTCTTATAAAAGAAATGTCAAACTGAAGACCGCCCAATCTGGGAGACGCCTCTGGACGGCACGGCTGTGGCGCGTGGCGGTGAAAGTAAAATGAAGAAGATAAAAATTGAAGACGAAGAGAGGAAGGAAGAAGACCAAAAGAAGAAGCAGAAGACCAGAAGAAGGACTGGGGCAGGAGAAGATGGAGGAAAAAGAAGAAAGAAGAAGAGCTATTTTTTCACAATAAAGGACTTGTCAAAAACTGCCTGTTGTTTTTGGTACCACTTTACTACTTATTTGGTGAATGGGTAGGGGTACAATGTACCCCAATACCTATTCACATGGGGGGGGTCGGGATCTGGGGGCCCCTTATTAAAGGGGGCTTCCGGATTCTGATAAGCCCCCTGCCCGCAGACCCCCACAACCACCGGCAAGGGTTGTGGGAATGAGGCCCTTCTCCCCATCAACATGGGGACAAGGTGCTTTGAGGGTGACCTCAAAGCATCCTCCCCATGTTGAGGGCATGTGGCCTGTATGGTTTGGAGGGGGGTGCTTGCTCATCCCCACCCCCTCCTGCCATGCCAGGGCTGCGTGCTCAGATAAGGGTCTGGTTTGGATTATAGGAGGGACCCCTACGCCATTTTTTTAAAATCGTCTTTTTTTTAAATTTTGGCATGGGGTTCCCCTTAAAATCCATACCAGACCTGAAGGGCTTGGCTTGGATTTTGGGGGGGAACCCCACGTCATTTTTTAAAAAAATTGGCACGGGGTTCCCCTTAAAATCCATACCAGACCTGAAGCGCCTGGTACGGACTTTGGAGGGGACCCCTACGCAATTTTTTTTATTTTGGGCAGGTTCCCCTTAGAATCCATACCAGACCGGAAGGGCCTGGTATGGACTGGGGGAGGGTGAACAACACAATGCTTTTTCAGTGATTTTATCTATATTGCCGGGAACCGGCAATACATTACAGAAATGACAATTTTTCCTTTGGAAATGTCATTTTGCTCTGGCTATGTTCTAAACATCACAGAGGTGCGCCCTTTTACAGGCAGAACAGGGGGACCCCCCAGGCACGATATTTAAAGGAATATTTCATTTTTATCATTTCACTTTAAGCCTTATTAAAATCACTGCTCCTGAAAAAACTATCCATTTAAAACTTTTTTTTTGCATTGATACATGTCCCCTAGGGCAGGACCCGAGTCCCCATACACTTTTTAGGGCAATAACTTACATATAAGCCTTTAAAATGAGCACTTTTGATTTTTCATGTTCGAGTCCCATTGATTTTTAACAGCGTTTGCGTGTTCGCACAAATTTTTTCCCTGTTCGCAAGTTCTAGTGTGAACCGAACCTGAGGGTGTTTGGCCCATCCTTACTGTGGAGTAGTAAAGGAAGATTTTAAGAGCATCACATGAATTTGGGAACCTTGTATTCAGATTTTACACTTTGAATCCTGCTTCCCTCTTCAGTACATCTGCAGGCCTCCCCTAACCCATGTCGCACATGCCTCATCAGACCAGGAAGTGTAACTAAGTGGTGACACAAGTATTATGCCATGCTAAAGAGTGGACATGACTTATCTAAACTGAAAAGTGACTTCATAGACATGGTGAAACAAGTATATTTTAGCTGTAATAAGCAAGATAAAACCGATGACCAACATTTTCTATCTTCATCGACACTTTCTGTCTACACTTTCTATAATTATCTTCAGGTCTGAGAAATAACATATCTTATAACTCCTCAGTCTTCTTTTGTAAAAGTTAATGTTTTACTCTCTGTGTTATTTATCACATTAAAATAATCAAAAAACACTAAAGAAAGAACAAGAGAACATATGCGAACTCAAATATCAAAAAAGTTTATTATCAAAAACATGGATTCTACTTGTCAATATAACAAACCAACATCAATACAGCTCAGTTATTAGAACTCAAGTAACATAAATGCAGCTTATATCAGAATATAAACATCTCCCCCAGAGATCCAGGGTGATCCAACCAGATAGACATGCTTGCGACTTGGGCAGGAGGATGGGAGCTCTTCAGCTGGATCAGTAAAAGTGGAAGTCCCAGCCTCTGCAGCCCCTTATATAAACTATTCCTGGAATTCCAGACTTTTACAGGTGTTCCCATTGGATCCCAATGGATAGCTCATTAACATTTAAAGAGACAGTACCCACTATAACACTGCCTACACTCTTAGCAGGAAAAAACATTCTATAATACAAAGTGGGTTGGGGAGGCCACATTCTCAAGAAAGGGGGCCCCAATTAGTGCCCCCTTTTATCATGAGATTGTAGGCCACACCCACCAACAACAAAAAATTCCCAAACAACAATCAAATATAATAAAGAAAGAACAAGAAACATTTGGCAAAGAATGGCTGCAGCTAAACACATTCGGCTCTCGCTTCGGCACAACTCCCAAAGGGGAGATGCGGAAATCGACAAAAGGAGGTGACTAGAAAGGACCTTCAACCTGCCCTTCTGCTATTTCTTTATACATTTTTTGTCTAATGACTTGCGGAAAAGCTGCACTGATTTCAGGTTACTTACAATTGTGTATCCCTCCCCTGAAAAAGAAGGTAACGGAAAACCTTTAGCGAATCTTTCAATGAGAAATAGAGCCTTCTCCCTGTCTGGGTACTGATACAGCCATGGCTGCATTTTTTCCAGCCTCACTTTCGTGCAGGCTTTTAGGAAAAATATACCTTTGCTCTTGACTGGTTCCCGCTCCAGTGTTTTTCTTAAAACATTTAACCACTGGGTGTGCCCCAGAACAGTAAGCACGTTTGTGCTTATAATTACACGAAGTACTCCAACGAAATTGACTTTCACTGAATGCGAAACAGTAGCCCCTCCTTTAAGCCAAGCTCAAGTTTTTAACTGCAGGCTGTTTAAACACCCCTTGCTTAGGAGGCAGCATTTTTCATTCCCCACTTAAGAGCGGGGTGAATGGAAAACTTCTGTCTGAAAGACTCATCCTGCGAATACCACCCTAAGCCACCAAAATTCTTGTATGCCTCCTTTTTTGAATTCTCTTCAAATTTACAGATTTTTTTTTATTCAAATCGCTCGAAACAATGTAACAATGTAAAATTTGACTCAAATTTCGCAAATTCAGATGAATTTTGTTTTGTTATACTATAATTTGGGTATTTGTATATTTCCAAACCTCTGAATAATGAAAAATGAGTCTGAATATTTATTCAGAATGAAAACAAACGGCACATGTTTAAATACAAACACCAACTGGGATTGTTCAATCATCCTCCATCCAATTTCTAATAGATGATCCTCAGTTCATATAAACGTAGGTGCAGACTGAAGTAGAGCATGGGGTTCGTTCCAGTAGTGGATATATGCAGATATATAACCAACATGAAGAAAGTAAGTCCTCACGCCACATACACGCACCGATTACAAGCATCTGTTCCATTTAATTATTCCCTTCTGGGCCAATTCTGAAATGTCTCTCCTACATGTAAAAATCATAATTTTTTTGCTAGAAAATTACTTTGAACCCCAAAACAGAGGCCATAGACCTAGAGAATAAAATAGTGGGTTTTGCAAATGTCAAGTAGTATTTGCGTAGGGGTTTTTTTAAATGTAAATTTTTTTGAAAAAACTATGTTTTAATGAGTTTTAGTGCACACAAACAATATAATATCTATTTTTTGGTAAAATATAAAAGATGATTATACACAGAGTAAATAGATACCAATCATGTCACACTTTAACCACTTGACAACTGGGCACTTAGACCCCCTTCCTAACCAGACCAATTTTCAGCTTTCAGTGCTCTCACATTTTGAATGACAATTACTCAGTCATACTACACTGTACCCATATGAAATTTTCGTCCTTTTTTTCACACAAACAGAGCTTTCTTTTGGTGGTATTTAATCACCATTGGGGTGTTTATTTTTTGAGCAATAAATGGAAAAATACCGAAAATTTTGTAAAAAAATGCATTTTTCTTTATTTCTGTTATAACATTTTGCAAATTAGTAATTTTTCTTCGTAAATTTTGGCCAAAATTTATACTGCTATATGTCTTTGGTAAAAATAACCCAAATTAGTGGATATTATTTGGTCTTTGTGAAAGTTATAGAGTCTACAAGTTATGGTGCTAATCACTGAAAATTGATCACACCTGATGCACTGACGGCCGATCTCATTTCCTGAGACCCTAACAAGCCAGGAAAGCACAAATACCCCCCAAATGACCCCTTTTTGGAAAGTAGACAGTCCAACGTATTTAGTAAGAGGCATGGCGAGTTTTTTGAAGTTGTTATTTTTTCCCACAATTCTTTGCAAAATGAAGATTTTTTTTTTTCAGTTTTTTTTTTTCCACAAAATTGTCATATTAACAGGTTATTTCTCACACCCAGCATATGCATACCACCAATTACACCCCAAAACACATTCTGCTACTCCTCCTGAGTATGGTGATACCACATGTGTGACACTTTTACACAGCCTGGCCACATACAGAGGCCTAACATGCAGGGAGCGCCATCAGGCGTTCTAGGAGCATAAATTACACATATAATTTCCTGACTACCTCTTGCACTTTTGAAGGTCCTGGAGCACCAGGGCAATGGAAACGCCCCAAAAATGACCCATTTTGGAAAGTAAACACCCCAACGTATATTCTAGGAGGCATAATGAGTCTTTTGAACGGTTCATTTTTTCCACAAGTTTTTGGAAAATGTGGAAAGAAAATGAAAAC
>BLSH010417935.1:774899-787933 GCA_018402905.1 Glandirana rugosa | reverse complement strand
ATGCATGCACTTGCAAATGTGTGTAACCAATCCCCTGCCTTTTAAACGCTACTGTTAGACAGGTGAATTTGTTTGGTGGCAGACTGGTCGGTAAGTTGAGCTTGGAATTCTGTGTTTTTGTTTGTGGATGCCCCTCCATAGCTCCTTGCTGTAGTGGCCAGTTATAGGTGGTGGACAGTGACCTTTGTTTTGTATTGTATCTTTGGGCGCACACCAGGTGCACACCAGCCATTAGGCCAGGGCTGGGTGTCTGGTCCTGTACCTTTTTGGGGGGGATGGGCTCCTCCAGTCACCTGTCCTCCATCTATCCATTAAATTGCATGTGCTTCCATTGTGAAGCCTCTCATATATAGAGTTAGGACTGCAGTATACAGGGAGCCTTGACGAGGCCTGCAGCTTATGCATGCACTTGCAAATGTGTGTAACCAATCCCCTGCCTTTTAAACGCTACTGTTAGACAGGTGAATTTGTTTGGTGGCAGACTGGTCGGTAAGTTGAGCTTGGAATTCTGTGTTTTTGTTTGTGGATGCCCCTCCATAGCTCCTTGCTGTAGTGGCCAGTTATAGGTGGTGGACAGTGACCTTTGTTTTGTATTGTATCTTTGGGCGCACACCAGGTGCACACCAGCCATTAGGCCAGGGCTGGGTGTCTGGTCCTGTACCTTTTTGGGGGGGATGGGCTCCTCCAGTCACCTGTCCTCCATCTATCCATTAAATTGCATGTGCTTCCATTGTGAAGCCTCTCATATATAGAGTTAGGACTGCAGTATACAGGGAGCCTTGACGAGGCCTGCAGCTTATGCATGCACTTGCAAATGTGTGTAACCAATCCCCTGCCTTTTAAACGCTACTGTTAGACAGGTGAATTTGTTTGGTGGCAGACTGGTCGGTAAGTTGAGCTTGGAATTCTGTGTTTTTGTTTATAGACACCAAACATGACATGCTTTAAAAAAAGGACGCACACCCGCGAAGCGGCGACAAACTATATACATATTTAAAAGCCTTTACAGGTTACCACTTTGAATCTGCAGAGGAGGTTTACTGCTAGAATTACTGCCCTCGATCTGACGTTCACGGTGATACCTCACATGCTTGGTGAAATTGTTGTTTACATACTTCAGGAGACTGACGCTTGCGTCCACCTTTGTGCGCGTGCACGGGGGGCAGGGGTGCATTGTTTTTTTTTAATTATTCATTTTGCTTTTTATTTTATTTTTACACTGTCCCTTTCATCTTTTTTTTTTATCATTTTTATCACAGGGATTTTAAACATCCCCCATGATAAAAATAGGTATTGTCGCATATAATTTTTTAAAAATATTTGGGGTCTACTAAACTCTAGATCTTTCCCCAGCCCTTAAAGCATCAGACCACACCAAAATCGGTTTGATAAGATGCTTCCCCAATTTCCCAATTGCGCTGTTTATATCTGGCGAAACCACAAAATGCTTGTAGCCTCCAATTTCTTAGGCCATGGAGATGATTGGAGCTATTCTAGTCTTCAATCAGCTCTATGGTAAGCTGATGGAACCACCAGCTGCATTCTCACGTTCCCCGGTGGGACAGGAGAGCCTGAGAAGACCAGCAATACTAGTATACTAGTATGTCGCTGGTCCTCGTTGGGCATATATTGTTATGTTCTTTTTTTTTCATGCAGCCTGTGGGTTAAATGAAAAAAAAAAAGAATCAGTGGGTATGTCCACCATGAGAAAACCTCCCTTCATCCTCCCACTTCTAATGGTGGGCATAGCCACTTTTAAAAAATATATACCGGAGCATAGGGGCAACCTGCCCCAATTTCCACCCACTGCCCCTATGCTCCGGTATATTTGCTCTTTTTTTAACTGTGGTGGTGAACTCACCTCCAGCAGCACTGGAGTCATTGCTTTATATATGGTGGGAGCAAACGCTATTGCTGTCACCCTATATAAAATAAGCGTTGCAGCTGGCGTACCTGAAAATCAAATAAAGATTAATAAAAACAGTAACATATAAAAAATAATATTCCTACTAAGAATAAAAAAATAATTAAATGTTACATAAAAACATTGCATACCTGCAAAAAAAAAAAACACTATAATAAACCACAACAAAACATTACAGATATGCATAAACAACAATAGAGAGAGCAATAGAATAGAGAGAAAATAGAGATAGAAAAACAAGAAACGTACAAATGTTTTTGGTTTTTATTTTTAAAAATTTTTTTTTGGTTTTTATAACAACGAACAATGACCAGCAAAGGCCTCCAAAAATGTGGTGACATCTTTGGAGACCCTGTGAAAGTGTGTCCTATTTCTGTGTAGTGCTGTTCCCTACGCTAATATTCAACTAATGAACGGTAGCGCTCGAAACAGTGACCGATGTGAAGACCAGGCTGGTCCAAACAGGTGGGGCAATAATATCGGGTGTCCTGCCTGTATTCGTGTCGTCGACAGACACAACATCTTTTTTGGGGGTATCGTTGGGTAGGGGCACCAGGGATGGCATGTGGATAATGTCGTCCATGCAGCCGGCTCACTGCATGTGGATTGGGAACATGGGGTGCAGAATCATCTGGATACAGAAGAGCTCTGATGACCTCTTCCTGGAATTGCAGGAGAGGTGCAGTCCGTCCTGATGCTTTGTATAGCACAAAAGCGTTCAGCAAAGCCAATTGAAATAATTAAACAGACACTTTTTTGTACCAGCGTCTGGACTTATGGGCAATTAAGTATGGCGCCAATAACTGGTCATTGAGGTAAACCCCTCCCATATTAAGGTTATATTGGTGGACACAGAGGGGTTTCTCCACAACACCAGTCGCCGTTTTAACCACTTACCAACCTGAAGGTTTTGCAGCTTTAGGACCAGAGCTCTTTTTGCGATTCGGCGCTGCGTCCCTTTGACTGACAATTGCGCGGTCGTGCGACGTTGTACCCAAACAAAATTTGCGTCCTTTTTTCCCCACAAATAGAGCTTTCTTTTGGTGGTATTTGATCGCCTCTGCGTCATTTCTTATCGCCGCTATAAACAAAAGAAGAGCGACCATTTTGCAAAAAAACACAAATTTCTTACTTTTTTCTAAAATTCAAATCCAAAAAAAAAAATATAAAAAAACATTTTTTTTCACCGTTTTTGGCCGAATTATATAATTCCTCATATTTGCGATAAAAAAAAATTGCAATTGGTGTTTATTGATTGGTTTGCGCAAAAGTGGCCGCGTTTACGGATGGTGAGAATTCATTTCTGGGGTTTTTATTTTTTTTTTATTTTTTACTAGTAATGGCGGCGATCTGCGATTTTTAGCGGTAATGCGATATTGGGGGGGGGGACATGTCGGACCATTTTGACACTTTTTTGGGACCAATGACATTTATTCAGCGATCAGAAATTTAAATGTCCACTGATTACTGTGTAAATGTCATTGGCAGTGAAGGGGTTAACCTGCAGGGGGCGATCTAGGGGTTAATAGTGTTCCCTGGGTGTGTTCTTACTGTGGGGGGGTTGGGCTAACATGGGCATGAGAGATCTAACTGATCCCAGTGACAGGGATCAGTAGATCTCTCATGCCCCACTGACAGGGCGGGGAACCGCCGTGTTTACATCGGCGGTTCCCCGTTCTTTTCCCTGTAGCCGCTCATCGCGGCTCGCCGGCGGACATCGGGTCCGCCCGAGCCACGGGCACACTCCTCAGGAGTGCGGCGCGCGCGCGCCCCCTGGTGGCCAAAATGCTAATCGCCGCTTATTTACGGCGATTCGCGCAGGGCTCCCCGACTGCCGCCGTGAAAAGACGGCGCACGGTCAGGAAGCAGTTAATTTGGATAGCCGTGTCTGCATGAATGGAGGAAAGAACGAAAACATTCTTTGTATCCCTCCACTTCTTTGTGAGCAAATTACCACATCTCAAGCAGGCTCTCTCCCCCCGACTAAGTCGGGAATCTGCCAGCCGTTGGGGGAAGCCCCAGCGATTAGGTCGCATGGTGCCACATGCTCATACAAATAGTACCCCTTTCCGAATAAGGGTGACACCAAGCTCCACACAATTTTGCCAACACTCCCCATGTAGTCTGGGCATCCTTCCGGCTCTACGTGGCTATCTTTGCTCTCATAAACCATAAAACTACATGTATAGCCTGTGGCCCTGTCACAGAGCTTATACATCTTGACCCCGTATCTGGCATGCTTGCTGGGGAGAAACTGTTTGAAAGCAAGACGGCCAGCAAATTTAATCAGGGACTCGTCCATGCACACAACTTGGTTGGGAATAAAAGGTGTTGCGAACGTCTGGTTGAAGTAGACCCAATTTTGTAGAGCTGGTCAAATTCAGGGTCCCCATATGGACAACCGAGTTGATTGTCACTGAAGTGCATGAACCCCAGAATCGGCTCATATCGTGTCCTGACCATGGATGCAGAGTAGACATACATGTGATGAATTGAGTCAGTGGACCAATATAACTGGAATTCAGGTAGTTTATGTATGCCCATGTTGAGGGTAAGGCCCAGAAAGGTCTTAAATTCAGAAATCACAATTGGTTTCCAATTTCTGGCAATTGGCAAATGGGGATTAGCGGCGATGTATTGACCAGCATATAAATTGCTTTGGTCCACAATAGATCTATAGAGATCTTCGGTGAAATACAGCGAAAAAAAATCAGTGGCCCTAAAATCAACTGTATTCACCTGAATTCCAGGTTGGGCAGTGAAAGGGGGAATCACGGGCGCTGCATCAGTGGTGGGTTGCCAATCAGGGTTTGCAAACGCGTCAGAAAGGGCATTATGGGTTCTGCTGGCCTGCCTTCGTTTTTGTGGCTGCGGGACATTACTCGTGCTAGCCACACCAGCTTGACCTGCACTTATGGGACTCGCCACGTCACCAAGTGTTACTGCAGTGCTGGTTGTATGACCAGGATATACTAGGCCGCTGGTGCTTGCCAGGTCACCAGAAGGAGTAGCAGCACTAGTACTGACTCTCTGCTCCATACAAGAGCCCTGCGGTTCATGCACATCAGCGACAGCTAAACGGGGTCTGGTACGCCTGACCTTAGCAGGGACCACCCAGTCGTCAGAGCTATCTTTCATGGATCCGCTGTCGTATACTAACTCGAATGGTGAGTCTGAATCTGACAGTGAGGCTTCCCCATCGCTCTCATCTGTCATACTCACCATCACGTAGGCCTCTTCACTAGTGTATCTCGGATTAGACATGGCCTCTATATTTATAGGTACACTAGTGTGACTCACAGGCAAAAAAGCGCACCTGGTTGTCAGAGCCTGTGTCAAGTCGCTACCAAAATCACTGTCAGAATTCGCAGGGATCGGGTGTGATCTCTGCGAAGGCTGCAGATATGTGTGTTGCAATTTGTAAGTGACAGTAATCTATTGATCCTGCACTTGGGTGGGGTGGGCTGGGCTGGGCAGAGAGGCTAAATGCAGGTGCTAGCAGTTATCTGGGCTGATCCCGCTAACGTTGCGTTTTTTTAGAACACTAATCTAAGGGGAACGCTAATATATATCTGATCAGATCGCAGATATTGATCTGATCAGATACTGCAATAGTATCTAACACCTAACTAATGTTTGTGTGTGTGTGTCAGAGTACCTAACTGGCCCTGCCTGGTGTTTATGCTGACCCTAACGCACGCTAAAACCTAACTGGGCTCACCGCCGGGCGGTCGGGGGTTAAAACCTATAAAAGGTATATAAAATAATATACGGTGGGTAATCTGATGGGCAGGGAAAAAAACTATCTAGCTAGCTAGCGTCACCCGTGACACTTATACAGTGATCACAGGTGACATGGGGCAATCAAGGGGTTAAAAACTTTATTGGGGGAGCAAGGGGGGTATTTACACCTAACTAGGCCTAATACTACCTACCCTAACACTGATTTAGTGTCACAAGGGTCACAAGTACAGCAATCGGTAAAAATCTGATCACTGCATTATATGGCACTGACAGGGGTGACAGGGAGTGAAGGGGTTAACTGGGGGGGCGATCAAAGGTTTAAATGTGCCTATGTGTACTGGTGTCAGTGTGCTGTTGGTGCAACTCACGTTTTTAGATGTCTCTCTCTCCTCTCTACAACGGAAAAGAAAGCAGAGGGAGATGACATCACTTCCCCTGCCTGTGTTTACATTTCACAGTCAGGGGAAGGAATCCCATTTGCCGGACGATCAACAGGAATAGATCAAAATCCATTGGTCAATTCCTGTTAACTGAACGGTCTTGCAACGAATGGGACCGCCGCGGCCGCGCTGGAGGCGCGCGCCCCCTAGCTATGCCCGCGATCGTCGCCTATTTACGGTGATTCGCGGGACACGTCCAAACCGCCGCAGTAAATATACTGCACTCGGTGTGAAACCGGTTAAAGATACTTTTGTGTAAAAGGACTTATACATAAATACAGTGCAGGAAAAAGTTTCCTCATAAGTACGACAGTATGGACCTTCCAGGCTGCATTCCACCCCTCGAGACAGACGCTGTCGGCACACTGGGGACCTGCTGTTCCTACTCCACACTGTACATTCTGTGAGTGTGCCCGGTTGGGTTGTCTTACCACCGTGTTTGTTGTGCAGGATTGAATTTCAACTTCAATACAGTTATGTTTTTCTGAAAGTGGACTAGTTACTGCCACCGCATCATGCTGCACCTCCCCACACATAGTTTAAATGAGTTTGTGCAAGGAATCTACATTCTGATTGTGGTGCGCATGGCCACCTTTAGATGGTCTCACACTGCAACTATGAAACTACAGAGACAGAAGTACCGAGGCACACTGTTCCCTAACTTCTGAGTGTGCAGAGTGTAATGTCAAGCAGGTGACATTACTGCAACTGAAAGACTTCCGATGACTTCTAGTACAGGCGGTCCCTAGTTACAAACATCTGACTTACAAACGACTCCTACTTACAAACGGAGGGAGACAACAGGAGGTGAGAGGAAATCTCCCCCTAGGAAGGGAAATTCACTGTAAGAGTTATGGGAAAAAGGGGTCTCCACTGATGCTTTATCACCAAGGTTTGTTTCCACAACAACCCAAAATTTTCAAAATCCAATTATCATTGAGACAGGAAGTGAGGTGAAATCTTCTGAACAGAAACATAGACAGCAAAACAAAACTTCCCTATGCTATCCAAAAAGCTTAAAAAAATATTTTTTGGCTGAAGCTACACTTAAAGAATGTACCTGTTCTGAATTACAATCAAATTCAACTTAAAAAAAAAAACCTACAGTCCCTATCTTGTTTGTAACCCGGGGACCGCCTGTATATGCTCAGGTGTGTAAAACCACATTAGCGGACAGGTATATGCCTAATATACCCTGTATTATAGGAATCTAAAGCAACATCCTACATTTTAATTATTTATTTACATTCAGTATGAATTCTTAGTTTTTTTAGAGAGTATTTTCTTTTGATGTTGTCACGCACCTGTTTATTTTATTAGATGTATCAAAATTAATTGTCCGCTTTCAATGCATTTTAAATTTGTCTTAAGCCTTATCTGTCTTTGTGTGAAAAAACATCTCTTGTTCTGTATGTTGTATAATCGACTGACAGTCAAGTGTTGCGATAATAAGCATATGGCGTTCTGCAGTCTTTAAATATGCAATGTCGGCAAGATATCTAAACTTAAAATCCTTGACTATGATTTATAAACACATTGCACATGGTTTATTTAAGCCTAAGCATCAGTGGGGCACCATATGCTAGGTAAAATAAATGTGTAAGTCAAAATTCTAAATTCAACTTAAAGTGAACCTATGGGGAACACTTACACACACACACACTAATTAAATAAATACATATAAATAAATAAATAAATATATAGAGAGACATAGAGACACACAGAAAATTGTGAGAATTGATGGGAAAATGCTGTACATCAGGAGGTCAGTGAGAAATATAAGCAGCGTGCCCATGGGTGCAGTGCAGCTAATTCCAATGTCCCAGCCATCAAAAATGCAAAAGGCCTATGTGGAAGTTAAGTTAGCATCAGCACGAAAATTCACATGAGGGCTGTTTCCACTATTTTCAGCAATTTCCAAATGGTTTATTTCTCACCAGCTCCCAGCATCTGGAAAAGTTGAGGTTAGGTATGGAGAAACAGAAGTCTAATCTTTGCTGTTGTAACCCAATACTGGTGTTATTGTTGCTGGCCATAATACTTTCGCCTTCCTCCATTATAGACCTAGCTGGTGACATTTCTTTTTTGCTGTCACGCTGTTGCTTCCAACACCAAACATGGACTATTTTGCAAAAAAATAAATAAATAAATAATAAAAAATTAATAATATAATACATATATATATATATATATATATATATATATATATATACCATTCACTACCTCTATAAAAAATACTTAATTTCATTGTGCTTGATTGAATTAACCAGTTGCTGACGGCACACCGTGGATTGACGGCGACAACATGGCTCTCCTGCATGAGTTGCCATTACCTGACGGCGGCCGTGGGAGCGTGCATTATGAGTGCGCGCTCACTGGCTAGGGGGGGAGCCAATCAGCGGGTGGGGTGGACTCGATGATCACTCCCCCGCAGTGACAGAAGGGGGATCCGTGACTGTAAACAAGCGGATCCCCATTCTGACAGGGGAGAGGAGAGTGATCGTATGTTCCCAGTATATGGGGGCAGCAATCTCTCTCCTCCTCCAGTCATCCCAGCCCCCATACAGTTAGAATACACTGACAGGGAACACATTTAACCCTTTGATCGCCTCCTGTTAACCCCTTCCCTGCCAGTGACATTTACACAGTAATCAGTGCATTTTCATAGCACTGATCGCTATATAAATGCCAATGGTCCCAAAAAAGTGTCAAATGTGTCCGATATGTCCGCCGTAATATTGCAGTCCCGATAAAAAAAGCAGATCGCCGCCATTACTAGTAAAAAAAAATAAAAACGGCGTAAAGCAATTCTCATAGTTTGTAGACGCTATAACTTTTGAGCAAACCAATCAATATACGCTTATTGCGATTTTTTTTTACCAAAAATATGTGGCAGAAAACATATTGGCCTAAACAGATGAATACATTTTTTTTTTAGATATGTATTATAGCAAAAAGTAAAAAATATTCGTTTTCTTTCAAAATTTTTGTTTATAGCGTAAAAGATAAAAACCGCAGAGGTGATCAAATACCACCAAAAGAAAGCTCTATTTGTGGGGAAAAAAAGGACGTCAATTCTGTTTGGGTACAGCATCGCACTATGCGCAATTGTCAGTTAAAGCGACGCAGTGCTGTATTGCAAAAAGGGCTCTGGTCAGGAAGGGGGTAAATCCTTCTGGGGCTGTAGTGGTTAAAGAAAAAAAACTGTAAAACAAAATTCTCAGAAAGAGATATCCCTGCTCTACAAAAAGCCCCCGAAGGCCAATTAAAGCTAATTTTGGTGAAATATTCAATTCTCATGGCCAGTTCCTTGATAAAGCTATATTTGTTTCTAATTTGGTTAGAATGGAAGCAGAGCAAATTTTGTTTGCTTGGTTCATTTCTATACCTATCATCCGATTATATTCTTCATTTAATTTTCAAACCACCCCTGGAGAAATATTAGTTGGGATCAGAGTAGTTGATACCGTTAACAGATCTTTCAAATGCTTTGAAATGGTCAGCATGCAGTTCAATTACGTATTTTATGATACATGAAAGTATATTGCATATTTAATAGAAGATCTAAAGAAAGTTACAATAATTACTATGAATGCATCATAACAAATTCATCAAAAGACATTCTAGCATACAACAATTTCTTAAAGTAAATCTTAACCTGATCACTAAAATCTTATGAATATTTACCATGTCATATTATTGTGAAAAATGTTTAAATCGTTTTTAAATCTGCAGCTTTCAGTAAAATAATACCTGGCGATCCTGCCATGAAGATCCTTGTTCAGGCACTTTCTATTATGGGGTGACCACTGTATCAGCCAGTGGCGGCTGGTGCTCCATTTTTTTGGGGGGTGGCAAACAAACCACCCGCCCATCGCTCGCCCACGATAGGGCCTATGATGGGGTATGATCCCAGTCCCCTCCAACCCCAATACATACCGGTATAGAAGGTACAGTAGCTCAGGGTAGACTACGGGGTCATCAGTCTCCTGCTCCCCGGGCAGCCTCAGCTTAGTGTCCGTCCAGTTACTGGTGGATGGGGACGTTGCTGGGCTCGATTCCCCAGAGGAAGGGATGGGTAAGAAGTGCCCAGATAGAAGAAGCTGGCTTGGGCCAGGTGATGGGGGGACCAGTCACTGGAGCAGAGGACGTTCTGGAGACCGGACAGTTGTTTCTCCTTCCGGCCAATCGGGTCTTAAGACTTGCTTCCTGATTGGCTGGGGGGAAAAGCAGGAAGAAAATAGTGAATATTAAAGGGGTTGTCAACTCGTGACAACCACTTTAACCTACAGGTAAGCTTATAATAAGGCTTACCTGTAGGTGCCCTGCATATCTCCCAAACCTGCACGGTTTAGGAGATATACAGTGTACTGCTGTTGCCAACGTCATTTCAGCACATGCGCAGTGAAGAAACGGCCTCCGTGCCGTTTCTTCAATAAGATCATGCTGTGTCTGGCGGCTACCGCGCGCACATGGGCGTCCGCAGGTAGGGGCAAGGGGGGCCACTAGGTCCTTATCCTCTTGAGTCATGTATGCAGTTTCTGACAGTCTCCTGTGCTATGTATGCAGTCTCTGACTGTCTCCTGTTCCATGTCCACAGTCTCTGACCGTATCCTGTACTATGTTTGCAGTCTCTGACCATCTCCTGTACTATGTCCGCAGTCTCTGACCGTATCCTGTACTATGTCCGCAGTCTCTGATCGTCTCCTGTACCATGTCTGCAGTTTCTGATCGTCTCCTGTATCACGTCTGCAGTCTCTGACCATCTCCTGGATCATGTCTGCAGTCTCTGACCATCTCCTGGATCATGTCTGCAGTCTCTGACCATCTCCTGGATCATGTCTGCAGTCTCTGACCATCTCCTGTATCACTTCTGCAGTCTCTGACCATCTCCTGTATCACGTCTGCAGTCTCTGACCATCTCCTGTACTACGTCTGCAGTCTCTGACCGTGATAATGTAATTATGACATTGTCAAAAAGGGGCAGAGCATGGATGACCTTGAAATTATGCCCCCCCTGGAAAAAGTTCTGCGGACGCCTATGGGCGCACATGCCGCGGGAGTGATGTCACGCGACTCCGACCAGTCACAGAGCTGGAGACGCGGCCCTGGAAGGAAGAGGGGCTGAAGACGGACGCCGTCAGCACAGGGGACATCGCTGGACGTTGCAGGCTTCGTTTGCAGGTAAGTGACACATAATGGGCTACTATGCGTTGCATAGTAGCCCATTATGTTTCCACTTTGCAGGGGAATATAGAGGAAGTAAACCCCATCAGGTTTCCTCTTTAATTCGCTATTGTCGCACAACTGGGTGGGCTCAGGGTGCAGTGCTTTGCGCCCTGAGCCTACCTTTTTTAGAGGCCAATTAGATCCTCAGGCTCTAATTATGTGCTTTAAAAAAAAAAGCTAAAAAAATTAAAATCCATGCGTCCGGTGCCCTGCATGCAGATTAGGGGGGCGGCACCCATGCACCCCTAATGGAGCCGCTGCCACTGCTATCAACTTGGACCACAAGTGATCACGCTAACGCACTCTACATTAATGATGTGTAGCCGACACAGGAGCAAGTGTATGTTGATAGGAAATTACTGAAAAGGGGCTGCAGTTCAACAGCATCACAGAGATGCAAAAAAGAATAAAAAAAAAGGTGAATAGGTTATTTTATGAATAAACTAAAACATGTTGATTGTTAATTATACATAGTGCTTTGGCAAACTAAATATTTACTGGGGCCATTTTCTTATAGATAGTAACATAACAGTTTGTTTTATAGCAATTTAATAGATGCATCTAAATTGCATATAGACCCATTTGCGCTTAAATTAGTTGCCAAATGCTATTGCATGGTAAATCTATGTTAAATGCTACCTAGATGGAATGGGTCCCCTTTTCCATGGACACCCATAGCAGTCGCATAATCTTTGGCAGCTATGCCCTTGTCAGAGATCCTACCATTACCTTGGATATTTAAAATCTTATTATACAGACAATCAAAGCATAATTTAGTTGTAGCACATATGTTGACTGTAGCAGGGCAGAGTGTTTTATGAGAATGTTTTCTAGCCATAAAAATGCAGGAGATAAATATATTTCTACAATAAAAGCTCCATAAAAGTGTTTTGAGTCTATATAAAGATTAGCAGCTGTTTTGCATGGTGAGCTGTTGAAATGGTAATTTGTCATTCTTCAGGTACAAAGCAGCAGCTTTTCTTTCAACGGTTGCTTTGGCACATGTAAATTGTTATAGCAGCATTATATGACTGCAGCCTGTTTTGAAAGCTGGGGAATAAGTTATATTAACTCTTCAAAAGAAATTTCACCTTGCCCTTCAAATAATCACGCTAATTTATTGATCCCTTGTTGCCTTAAAGTAAAAGTGAGGTGTTTAGCACCGGCATTTAATAAACTAATTTCTGTATCATAAAGAACCACAGCTGTTATTGTTGGTAATGCTCACTTAACCACTTCAGCCCCGGAAGGATTTCCAGCTTTAGGACCGGAGCCCTTTTTGCGATTCGGCGCTGCGTCGCTTTAACTGACAATTGCGCGGTCGTGTGATGTTGTACCCGTTTATACTCCTTCTTATATTTAGCCGGTTTTTTCCACTTTTTTTTACAAAAAAATATAAAAAAAAAACCTAAACATAAAATCCTTTTTCATTCTTTAAACAAAAAAAACGTTTTAACAGCGAGAAGAAAACAAATATCGCCGTTAGTCTTTACTGCGTCGCCACTAGTTTATGGTGGTTTTCTTTCGAGATAAACACCCTTTTTTTCCTGCGTTTAAAGCAAACCCATGTTGTAGTGTGCTGGCGCGTTAACAGTCAATTTCGCTGCGTCGCGGCTTAGCGTTTTTCCCGAGGCCAGGATTTCGACCTTTAGGAAGGCCCCGACTTCACCAATTCACTCGTAATGGTTGTTATTGTC
>BLSH010417935.1:762699-774889 GCA_018402905.1 Glandirana rugosa | reverse complement strand
CTGTTATTGTTGGTAATGCTCACTTAACCACTTCAGCCCCGGAAGGATTTCCAGCTTTAGGACCGGAGCCCTTTTTGCGATTCGGCGCTGCGTCGCTTTAACTGACAATTGCGCGGTCGTGTGATGTTGTACCCAAACGAAATTTGCGTCCTTTTTTTCCCACAAATAGAGCTTTCTTTTGGTGGTATTTGATCACCGCTGCGTCATTTCTGATTGCCGCTATAAACAAAAGAAGAGCGACAATTTTGCAAAAAAAACAAATTTCTTACTTTTTCCTAAAATACAAATCCAAAAAAAAAATATAAAAAAACATTTTTTTTCACCTTTTTTGGCCGATTTATATTCTTCCTCATATTTGCGATAAAAAAAATCGCAATCGGCGTTTATTGATTGGTTTGCGCAAAAGTGGTCGCGTTTACGGATGATGAGAATTCATTTTTGGGGTTTTTAATTTTTTTTTATTTTTTACTAAAAATGGCGGCGATCTGCCATTTTTTGCGGTACTGCGATATTTCAGCGGACATGTCGAACCATTTTGACACTTTTTTGGGACCATTGGCATTTATACAGCGATCAGTGCTATAAAAATGCACTGATTACTGTGTAAATGCCATTGGCAGTGAAGGGGTTAACCTGCAGGGGGCGCGCTAAGGGTTAACTATGTTCCCTGGGCGTGTTCTAACTGTATGGGGGCTTGCCTATCTGGGGAAGGGAAGTGGTCACAGCCTTCACGTAAAGGAAGGCTGTGATCACTCCCTTCCCCCTCACACAGAGCGGAGGTCCGTGTTTACATACACGGACCTCCGCTCACTCGCTCCGGGGGGGGGGGGCCATCGTGGGTAGCCGGCGGCAATCGAAGCCGCCGCACCAGCTCCCCGGCCCCCCCTGGACACAGTGAGCGCGCGGGCGCGCCTCCGGCGGCGCGCGCTCACTAAACTCGTTTCCGCAGCCGCCGTCGTATGACGGCGATTTGCGGGAACGAGCCACTTTGCCGCCGTCAGATGCCGATCGGCGGTCGCCAAGTGGTTAAGATAACCGTTTGTTGTGTGCTCCATTGATATATTGATGTCCATTTATGGAACATTTTTTTTTTATATTTGTAGAAGTAATAAATACAAAATGACCTTGGGTATTTTTGTGAACATTGAAATTCCCCTTGGATGCTTACCCTAAAAATGACCTTCAGTAAACAATTCTGTATCTAAATCACTGATAGCAGAACTACAGTAAAAAAAAAAAATAATAATAAGATGATCCCATTCGGCCTCATTTGCATGGGAATACCTATCCACATTAGGGTTGCCACATCATCCCTTTAATCCAGGACACATATTAATTACACAGGTTCTGTGACTGATTATCTGCATTAAATTAGCCTCAGAACCTGTGTAATTAATATGTGTCCTGGATTAAAGGGATGATGTGGCAACCCTGATCCACATGTCCATGTTAAGGGCTGTCTTCAGCCACCCATGATGCATAGGTGTTCCATGCAGGGCCCTGCAGGCAGAGTGTTGAAATCAACAACAGGCTTCAACTGCATGGATTTCCATGCGCAACCCAGAGTGCGGGTCCGGTGCATAGATCGCAATTTTATCAAAGTTTGGATTTATAATCCGACCTCTATTAAAATGAATGGGAGCTGAGCGTTCATTTACTGTAATGGACATTTTGTAACCTCTTACAGCGGAGGTCTGCTGCTCCTTAAAAGTCAGCAGATACACATACAGTAGCTGCTGACTTTTAACTTTAGGACACTTACCTGTCCTGGAGTCCAGCGATGTCAGCACCGCCACCATGTAGACTAAGGGAACCCGAACATGTAGCAGTTCGGCTTCACGGCCGGCCCCTACTGTGCATGCATGAGCCACTGCTGTGCTTTCTTATTGGCAGCGGCAGAGGAGGGAGGAGGAGGGAGCCCAGCTGCTGATGGCCACGGCCCTGGCTCCCGGATGTGTGGAAAAGGACACCTGTCCTCTTCCCCCTCCCCACCGAAAGGTGCCAAATGTGACACCTGAGGGGAGGAGAAATCCAACCATCGGAAGTTCCACTTTTGGGTGGAACTCCGCTTTAAGGACAAAGCCTATTTCTGACATTTGTTGTTTACAAGTCAGGTATTTTTTGCTAGAAAATTAGTTATAACCCCCAAACATTATATATATATTTTTAGCAGAGACCCTAGAGAATAAAATGGAGATTGTTGCAATACTATGTCGCACAATATTTGCGTGGCGGTCTTACAAACACAATTTGGAAAAAATACACTTTTCTCAATAAAAAAAAACAAAAAAAACAGTAAAGTTAGCCCAATTTCTTTCTATAATGTGAAGGACAATGTTAGGCTGAGTAAATTGATACCCAACATGTCATGCGCACGATTATGGAATGGCGACAAACTAAGGTACTTAATAATCTCCATAGGCGACACTTTAAACATTTCTACAGGTTACCATTTAAGACGTACAGAAAAGGTATTGTGCTAGAATTATTGCTCTCACTCTGACAATCGTGGTGATACCTCACGTGTGTTTTGAACATCATTTACATATGTGGGCATGACTTGCATATGCGTTCACTTCTAAGCTCAGCCTTGGAGAGTCAGGGTGCTTTTTTTTTTCTCTTATTTATTTTACTTTTTATTTTTACACTGTCCCTTTAAGAAAAAAAATTTTGATAATTTTTGTAAGCATCCCTTGTAATAGAAAAAAAGCAGGACAGGGCCTTTTTAATGCGAGATCTGAGGTAAAAAAAGACCTCGGGTCTCACATTTACACTTAAAAGCAAAGAAAAAAATATAATTTTACTTTTATAAAAAAATAAATAAAAAAAATGGGCCCTTTAAGGCAAAAGGGCAGAAGTGACATTTGATGTCGCTTTTGGTCCTCCGAGGGCATAGAGTCGAGTGGGGTCCATCTTGCCCTCACTCAACTTCCTGCCTATCCTCTGCCATAACCATGGTATACAGTGTCTTGAAAAAGTATTCATACCCCTTGAAATTTTCCACATTTTGTGATGTTACAACGAAAAACATAAATGTATTTTATTGGGATTTTATGTGATAGACCAACACAAAGTGGCACATAATTGTGAAGTGGAAGGAAAATGATAAATGTTTTGCAAAATTTTTGATAAATGAATATCTGAAAAGTGTGGTGTGCATTTGTATTCAGCCCCCTGAGTCAATACTTTGTAGAACCACCTTTCACTGCAATTACAGCTGCAAGTCTTTTTGGGGATGTCTCTACCAGCTTTGCACATCTAGAGAGTGAAATTTCTGACCATTCTTCTTTGAAATATAGCTCACGATCTGTCAGATTGGATGGAGATTCAATCTGACAGATCTGAGAGTCTGTGAACAGCAATTTTCAAGTCTTGCCACAGATTCTCAATTGGATTTAGGTCTGGACTTTGACTGGGCCATTCTAACACATAAATATGTTTTGATCTAATCCATTCCATTGTAGCTCTGGCTGTATGTTTAGGGTCGTTGTCCTGCTGGAAGGAGAACCTCCACCCCACTCTCAAATCTCTTGCAGACTCTAACAGGTTTTCTTCTAAGATTGCCCTGTATTTGGCTCCATCCATCTTCCCATCAACTCTGACCAGTTTTCCTGTCCCTGCTGAAGAAAAGCATCTCCACAACATGATGCTACCACCACCATGTTTCACGGTGGGGATGGTGTGCTCAGGGTGATGTTCAGTGTCAGTTTTCCGCCACACAGCATTATGCTTTTAGGCCAAATGTTACATTTTGGTCTCATCTGACCACAGCACCTTCTTCCACATGTTTGCTTTGTCCCCCACATGGCTTCTCGCAAACTGCAAACGGGACTTCTTATGGCTTTCTTTCAACAATGGCTTTCTTCTTGACACTCTTCCGTAAAGGGCAGATTTGTGGAGTACACAACTAATAGTTGTCCTGTGGACAGATTCTCCCACCTGAGCTGTGAAACTCTGCAGCTCCTCCAGAGTTACCATGGGCCTCTTGGCTGCTTCTCTGATTAATGCTCTCCTTGCCCAGCCTGTCAGTTTAGGAGGACGACCATGTCTTGGTAGGTTTGCAGTTGTGCCATTCTCTTTCCATTTTTGGATGATGGATTGAACAGTGCTTCATGAGATGTTCAAAGCTTGGGATACTTTTTTATAACCTAACCCTGCTTTAAACTTCTCCACAACTTTATCCCTGACCTGTCTGGTGTGTTCCTTGGCCTTCATGATGCTGTTTGTTCACTAAGGTTCTCTAACAAACCTCTGAGGGCTTCACAGAACAGCTGTATGTATACTGAGATTAAATTTCACATAGATGGACTCTATTTGCAGATTAGGTGACTTCTGAAGGCAATTGGCTCCATTAGATTTTAGTTAAGGGTATCAGAGTAAAGGGGGCTGAATACAAATGCACACCACACTTTTCAGATATTCATTTGTCAAAAATTTTGAAAAACATTTATCATTTTCCTTCCACTTCACAATTATGTGTCACTTTGTGTTGGTCTATCACATAAAATCCCAATAAAATACATTTATGTTTTTGGTTGTAACATGACAAAATGTGGAAAATTTCAAGGGGTATGAATACTTTTTCAAGGCACTGTATATAACATCAAAGTAGCAACGTACATACATGGTGGGTGGTCCGGAAGTGGCTAAACTAAAAGTCAACCAAAAGAGCATGGGTAAGATTGAGAAGGAGGAAAGGGGGGGAGGGGGGGGGGTTGAGGCCATTTTGGACCAGCTCAAATGGCAACATATAAAACATGCAATTCCTTTAAATAACATGCTCAGGGTATGCCTTAACCGCAGCGGTCGGCAATTGACGGCGACAGAATGGCTCTGTAACGCAAATCGCGTCATACGACGGCGGGCGCGATACAGAGCCATTGTGAGCGCGCGCGCTCACTGTGTTCGGGGGGGGCCAGGGAGCGGGTGCGGCGGCTTCGATTGCCGCCGGCCACCCGCGATGCCCCCCCGGAGCGAATGAGCGGAGGTCCGTGTATGTTAACACGGACCTCCGCTCTGTGTGAGGGGGAAGGGAAGTGATCACAGCCTTCTCGTACATGAAGGCTGTGACCACTTCCTTTCCCCAGCTAGGCAAGTCCCCCCACAGTAAGAACACGCCCAGGGAACACAGTTAACCCTTAGCGCGCCCCCTGCAGGTTAACCCCTTCACTGCCAATGGCATTTACACAGTAATCAGTGCATTTTTATAGCACTGATCGCTGTATAAATGCCAATGGTCCCAAAAAAGTGTCAAAATGGTCCGCCATGTCCGCTGAAATATCGCAGTACCGCAAAAAATCGCAGATCGCCGCCATTTTTAGTAAAAAATAAAAAAAAATTAAAAACCCCAAAAATGAATTCTCATCATCCGTAAACGCGACCACTTTTGCGCAAACCAATCAATAAACGCCGATTGCGATTTTTTTTATCGCAAATATGAGGAAGAATATAAATCGCCCAAAAACAGTGAAAAAAAATGTTTTTTTATATTTTTTTTTTGGATTTGTATTTTAGGAAAAAGTAAGAAATTTGGGTTTTTATGCAAAATTGTCGCTCTTCTTTTGTTTATAGCGGCGATCAGAAATGACGCAGAGGGGATCAAATACCACCAAAAGAAAGCTCTATTTGTGGGAAAAAAAGGACGCAAATTTCGTTTGGGTACAACGTCGCACGACCGCGCAATTGTCAGTTAAAGCGACGCAGCGCCAAATCGCAAAAAGGGCTCCGGTCCTAAAGCTGGAAATCCTTCCGGTCCTTAAGTGGTTAAAGCTGCACATGGAACCATGGAATTACAGAATGTTGTGACTCAATGTGGAAAGCGAGAAAAGATAAACCTGTGCTCAGATCCCAATAGCTTGTACATGTAATTGAACTATCAGGTGCTAAAGGGGTGTGACCACATGTTAACACTACAAATATTGAATGGACCCTCTGCACACTGCTACAGCCTTCCCAGCAAACTATGAAAAACAGGGATATTTAGTTCACATATATTGCAATACATGTTTAACCAGTTCCCGACCGCGCGCTGTGTTTTCACGGCGGCAGTCGGGATGCTGAGCGCGAATCGCCGTAAAAAGACGGCGATCTGCAATCAGCCACTAGGCGGAGTGTGCCCGCGGCTCGGGCGGACCCGATGTCCGCCGGCGAGCCGCAATGAGCGGCCACAGGGAAAGAACGGGGAACCGCCGATGTAAACACGGCGGTTCCCCGCTCTGTTAGTAGGGGCATGAGAGATCTACTGATCCCTGTCACTGGGATCAGTTAGATCTCTCATGCCCATGGTAGCCCAACTACCCCACAGTAAGAACACACCCAGGGAACACAGTTAACCCCTAGCTCTCCCCCCCCAGGTTAACCTCTTCACTGCCAATGACATTTACACAGTAATCAGTGGACATTTAAATTTCTGATCGCTGAATAAATGTCATTGGTCCCAAAAAAGTGTCAAAAATGTCCGACATGTCCGCTGAAATATCGCATTACCGCTAAAAATCGCAGATCGCCGCCATTTTTAGTAAAAAAAAAAAAAAAAAAATAATAAAAACCCCAGAAATGAATTCTCATCATCCGTAAACGCGGCCACTTTTGCGCAAACCAATCAATAAACGCAGATTGCGATTTTTTTATCACAAATATGAGGAATTATATAAATCGGCCAAAAACGGTGAAAAAAAATGTTTGTTTATATATTTTTTTGGATTTGAATTTTAGCAAAAAGTAAGAAATTTGTGTTTTTTTGCAAAATGGTCGCTCTACTTTTATTTATAGCGGCGAACAGAAATGACGCAGAGGCGATCAAATACCACCAAAAGAAAGCTCTATTTGTGGGGAAAAAAAGGACGCAAATTTTGTTTGGGTACAATGTCGCACGACCGCGCAATTGTCAGTTAAAGCGACGCAGTGCCGAATCGCAAAAAGTGCTCTGGTCCTAAAGCTGGAAAACCTTCCGGTTGGTAAGTGGTTAAGCTGACCAACTCCATCAAAGTAATCCCTCTTCTGGCCAGTCCTACACTGCCTTGCCACTGCAAATGCTGCGGTGGATGCCATGCCAACCTGGGGCATAAAGACACAAGGTGCGGGAGAGCTACTAGGTTCAGATCTGGTCACTGACCTGTATATAACAGAGAAAAGATAAACCTGTGCTCAGATCCCAATAGCTTGTACATGTAATTGAACTATCAGGTGCTAAAGGGGTGTGACCAATTGTTAACACTACAAATACTGAATGGACCTTCTGCACGCTGCTACACCCTTCCCAGCAAACTATGCAATGAAAAATAGGAATATTTAGTTCACCTATATTTCAATACATGTTTAAGCTGACCAATGTAAGCTGGCCAACTCCGTCAAAGTAATCCCTCTTCTGGCCAGTCCTACATTGCCTTGCCAAGGTGGAAAGCATCAAGAACACCATATTGTGGCATGACATGAATTGCATATCTATTCAATAACTTTACTGTTACATAATTGCTTCACTTACATACAAGCAGTTGCAACCTAATATGATAGACTTAAACTCCCCAAAAACTTGATAGTAGGTATTTTTAGCCCCAAAAAAATATTTTTTTGAGTATTGTTAGCAGCAAAAGCAAAACAGCCGAAAGCTATCAACATATAAATTGCCAAACAGGGGCAAAACAAGTCACAAAGCATACCTTATTGTGATCTTCTATTCAGTAACACACTATATTGTGTAAAAACTACAACCCAAAAACCCACATTGCAGAGCTGAGACAGTTGTTATGCTGAACAAGAAAAAAATGACAATGCCATGTTTGCAAAGAGCAGGTCCTGAGATGAAGGAAAGTTGCTTTGAGCAACCTGTCCAACAGCATACACTGTCCTGTCCATTATGCTATGCAGTGTATCATGCTCCAGCAGAAACACAATTGATGCAGTGCCACTAATGCATTGTTACAGCTCTCACCCAGGGCTGGTACAAGGTGTGGGCGAGAGGGGCACTTGCCCTGGGCGGTGTCTTAATCTGTGGTGAGGGGGGCGCACTGGGAGCTATGTTCGCTGTCCCTGTATCTAGATTCCCCGACTACTCTGTTCATCCAAGTCTGCCTTATCAATGTACTGCAGCTACTAATCACTCTCTCCTCCCACACTCCTGCTCTCCTTCACCGTTTCCCTTGTTATACTCTCACTTGTCTGGCTCATCTCCGCTCCACCTCGCCTATACTTCTCGCTACCCTGCCTGCATGATCATATAGTAAGTCTGATCCTCCTTGCTTCTCTGCCATATTGATTTTTTTTTAACCTCCCCTTCTCTTATCTGCTGTCCCCTCCACAAATCTACTCTGGTCTCAGCTCAGCTTCCACACACTGATCTTACACCCTTTCCATCCCAGTTTAACTAGACATGTGCAATTTGTTTCATAACAAATCGAAATTCAGCCGAATTTTACATCTTTCGGACATTCAGATGCATCCGAATGTCTGAAGAATAAAAAAACAAATTTCAACAAATACGAAAGAAATTTATAGCGAAAATAACAAATGAATTCGATATGATTCGTTCATTCATTAAAGGTCTAATGAAACAAAAGGTCAACTCAGAGTAAGTCTTACAGTCCAATCAGCTGATAAATTTTGTGCTGGAGGTTGGATTACTGGTAAAGTGCATTCCTGTGAACTGAGTAAGGGTGTTGTATTGTATTTGAGCATAGGAGAAGAGATGTTGTCATTGTGTGTGTTAATGGATTCAATAAACAAACGACTTTCCAAAATACAAATCGTTATCATGAATATTTATACATACATAAATATTGAATCGATATACAGTAAAACCTTGGATTGCAAGTAACTCGGTTAACAAGCATTTCGCAATACAAGCATTTTTTAAAGAAAAATCCTGACTTGGTTTGCGAACGCTGTTTCGCAAAATGAGCATGATTAAGCCTCTGTGCATGCAATACCGCATGTGGGCAGAGGTGCCGAGGCCCTGGTGAGGCTCAGAGACTCTGGGAAGCCGTCGGAAATAGTCAGAAATACCGAAAGTATCAACAGTTCCCGAGCATTTCCGAATGTTTCCGAGCGCTTCCGAGCCTCAGCAGCGCCACCACACCTCTGGCCACATATGGTATTGCATTCACCAACGCCCCTGTACCTATGGCCACATACAGTACTGCATAGGCAAGCAGTCACTGTGGAACAAATTATCGGAGTTTCCATTGTTTCCTATGGGGAAACTTGCTTTGATATGCGAATGATTTGGATTACAAGCATTCTCCTGGAACGGATTATGCTTGTAATCCAAGGTTCCACTGCACATACAAAACAAATTGATTCGGTAACGAATATCGACACTCTACGGAAATAACGAATTATCCGAGAACGAATCTGTTGTGCACAAGTCTACTTCTAACTGTCCTGTCTCTACGCAGCCTAGCACAGTCTCTGCACTCCATCGCTTTCCTCTTCATTAGCACATACTCTTCTTACCACCCCAACCTCCTTACCGATTCACTCTTTTCTTATCCCTAATAGTGGGTTTACACAGGTATGCTATATGTGCAGTTTACCCGCAGTCCTTGTTGCGCTTCCATTAAATTCTATTAGACTGCGTGTTTTCATGAAAGCAACTCAATCTTGCATGCTGCATCCTTGATGCACGTTCATAAGATACACAGTCCATGAGAATTCATTGGGAGCACACCTAATACTGCAGGTAAACTGCACATGCAATCACACTGAGGACACATCACAGCGCACCAGTGTGAACCTGCTATAAGGTAAGGTTCACATGCCTGCATGTCAGGATTGTGCACAAAATTGTGGCTTTCCTGACAAACACAGAAGTGTACTGTCTTTTAGTAGACGCACAGCAGTGCCATTGATGGTAAGGGCACCCCCACACATCTGCTAACGCAAACATTATCACGCACACATTTTCACTGTGTGGTGTGGCACATTTTTAGGAAAGGTCATGGACTTATTTTCCACATTTCTCACCCGTAGGGCAGCCTATTGAGCAAAAACGTTTTGGAATGAATAGCATCACAGCTGCATCATGTGCATAACCCCATATGGCTGCCTTTAAAGCTTACAGGGGTGGAGACAATAAAACTGCAGCTCAACCACCCCCACCCCCCCAGCACAAGTGTAAGCAAGGCCATAGAGCTCATTCACACAGGTGAGAGGGAGGTAAAAATAGGCAGTTGAGCTACAGTTTTAGTGCCTCAACTGCCTACCCGAACAAGGAGATGCTGCCAGTCAGGGCTGTACACATAGCAACATTTAAATGGCGTGTACTGCACACAATAGGGGCACAGTAGGTCAGCATTTTTAGGGATAAAACAGGTGGTAGTAATATATGACCTCCTCACCACCTGTCAAACACAATCAATGATAGCCGCATGTTTGAATGAGCCCTTAGTGACTTTATAACCCCCTTCCTCCTTCAGAGCCCCTCTAGGGCCCTTTAGGTCCATGCACCTCTCAGAGTCCACCTCCCCTCCCTCATCCCACTGACATAGATGCCAATCAGTCCTCCTCAGAATGACACCAACAACATATGGTAGCAGCATCATTTCCTCCCAGTAATACCGTCAACACAGGGACAATTTTTCCTTCTAGTGACACTACAGACGCAGGGACATTTTTTAAGCACCTTAAGGTCCTGACCCTGTGCATATTTCTCAAAGAACTTTTCCAATGCTAATGCTGCATGTGTAGGAGGGTTCTCCACATTCCATCATTATATGTACAAATTACAAAAACCCTGATTTTTGGCATGACCTATTGGTCAGGGAAGACTTTTGTAGCACCCCATCTTCACTCTACACTTTTCAGATGGGAACATGATTTTAGACTTTTTGGACATCCTGGTATGCAACGAACTTCTGAGTGCTATTATTGGTGGCTGTTTCTTCATAAGAATATCAAAGAATATGTTCTACCATGTGCTGTGCACAATCCAAGTTGCCCATTTCCACTTCAGCTGGATTACACTATCCCCTGCCTATTCCAGATGTACTTTAAAGTTTTTTTTTTCATAAATTCACAGATCGTCTTCCTTTTTGCTGGCTTCACTGTTATCTGGGTAAGGGTGGGCAGATTTTCAAAAGTATGTTATCTGACTCCCTCCTTGGACCTGACTTCGTCAGTGTTTTTCAGGGAATTCCCTTTTAACATGACTTTCTTTTCCTTTTTGCCTCTGTCTGCCTAGTCATCTGAAGATCCCCAACTCTTTCCACATTTCCCCTATAAGGTCATTCATCAACAGGTTCTCTAATTTTTCACCTCATTCTTCTCCTGTAATTAAGACCCAGTAGGAGGCTAAATCTTGAATCCCAAATATTCCTTGGGGAGGCTCCTGGAAAGGCTATGGGCTGTAGGAAAGATGTTGGATAGCTTGAATGTCTGTGCTCCCCATGTGGTAAAATTGTTTCATCAGGGAAACTTTGTGGGGAGAGGGATTGGGGAGGGGTAATATAACTTACTTTCTTACACTGCCAGGCGGGGCCAGTGCAAGGATTTTTGTCTACGCAGGTGAAGGTGCATTTTGCTCCAAAACTTTTTAATTTTTTTGTGCCTCTTTGAATGTTTACAGCTTTTATTATATTAATTTATTATTATTCTTTTTTACATTATTTTGTTGCTATCACATAGGGGACCAATAGCCCCCTATGTGATAGTATATAGATGACAGGTTCTTTTTATGAGACATCCGGTGTCTATTAGACCCTGGGTGTCTCCCCTGTACTCCACTGCAGCTGATAGAAAACAGAACATGTTCCATCAGTCGCTTAACTGGGCACTGATCCTGATGATTGACAGCACAGGATCAGGAAGTGACGTCATACACATCACTTCCTGGTCTCTGCACAGGAGGAAAGCTCAGTGGACGGGTGAGGTGACTCGAAAGGAGGACACGTCTCTGGTCCTTCACTACACATACTGCAGTGAAGGACTAGGACACGACAGTTAGTAGTCCTAGTCACGGGTCAATTCGCTGACTACCTTGTACAAGACAAAAGATAGTCGACGTCACCTCATGTCCCCTCTGTGGGTCCCAGATTATCTGTGGCCTACAGAGTATTTTTCTTGGACAGTAGATATATGATAGTGTATCCCCCGATAACCAGGGGATACACTATCGTTGTTTTATTACATTTTTTCTTATTATTATTTAATTATATTATTTTCGACATTTGTAAGTTTCTCCGTGTTTTTTTAATTT